>APFE030778577.1:83226-134514 GCA_000404065.3 Pinus taeda | reverse complement strand
TGCCTATCACAACACATTTTAATGTATTACCATTGGAATCATACAGTATGTTGTTGGGAATATATTGGTTGTATCTTCATAGAACCAAGGTGGATTATTATGACAAAACTATTGAGTGCTTGGATGACAATTGAGAACCTAGAGTCTTACAAGGAAAGAAAAAAGCCACTTCAGTTAGGATGGTGACGGCTATGCAAGTGAAAAGTAATCGCTAGAAAGGATGTGTGTTATTTGCAATGCAAATTTCTAGTGAAAAAGGTAAAGAAGTTGATAATGAAAATGTTTTGAGAAGGTACCCAGTTCTACAGTAGTTTCAGGATGTATTTCCTGAGGATATTTCTTAGTTGCCACCTCACAGGGAGGTCGAATTTTCTATTGAGTTAGTGCCAGGGGCAACTCCAGCATCAAAAGTACGTTACAAGATAAGAACATCTGAGTTGGTAGAGTTGATGCTATAGTTGAAGGAAACATTGGACAAGGGATACATTAGGCCAAGTGTATCACCATGTGGTGCATCGGTCTTGTTTGTGAAGAATAAATATGGTACTCTCAGATTGTGCATTCACTACAGGAAGTTGAACAAAGTGAACATCAAGAACATGTATTCATTAACAAGGATTGATGACTTGTTCGATCAGTTGAAGGGAGTAATAGTTTTCTCAAAGATTATCTGGTATTTGAATATCATTAGGTACGCATCAAAGAGGAGGACATTTACAAAACAAATTTTCGGACTAGATATGGGCATTATGAGTTTGTTCTAGTTCCATTCGGTTTGACTAATGCTCCAGCTACATTTATGTGCTTAATGAATAATGTGTTGCATCCATATTGGATAAGTTTGTTATTGTGTTCATTGATGACATATTGGTATATTATAAAAATGAGGAAGAACATGTCAAGCATTTAGTAATAGTGTTGAGGTTGTTGAGAAAGCATCAGTTGTCTGCTAAGCTCAATAAGTGTAGTTTCTTTCAGACTGAGGTACATTACTTAGGACATGTTGTCTCCAAGGAGTGAATTGTAGTAAATCTAGAAAAGATAAGGTCCATCATGGAGTGGGTACCTCCTAAGAATATAGATGGGGTGAGTTCTTTCATGGGGTTTGCAAACTATTATAGGAGGTTAAGCAGAAACTTCTCACAGATTTCTCATCCTATCACATCATTGCATAGGAAAGCTAAGAAGTTCGAATGGATAGAGGAATTTGAGTCTAGTTTTGAGCAGGTTAAGCATTTGTTGAAACATGCTCTACTATTAAATATTGCAAATCCAAACAAAGAGTTTGTATTATGGACAGATTCTTGCAATAAAGGTCTTGGTGGAGTCCTTATGTAGGATGGACAAGTGGTATGCTATGAGTCACGAAAACTAAATAATCACAAGCAGAACTATCCCACACATTATCTCAAGCTAGCAAAAATTATACATATGTTGAAAATGTGGAGGCACTATCTTATGGTCAAGAGGTTTACATTGATGAGTGATCACAGTGGTTTGCGGTATCTATTTGACCAACCAAATTTGAATGGTAGGTAGGTTCAATGGTTGACTATGATCAGTGAGTTTGATTTTGAGATCAAGGATATCAAAGGTAAAGAGAATAGAGTGGCATATGCTCTTAGAAGGTGGATACAGCTAAATCGCTTAGAAACTATGAGCTCCTATGGGACAAAATTACAGGATAGGATCTTGGAGGTAGGTTAGTAGGATGTTAGGTATATGGATATTATGCATAGGTTGCAACAGAGTGCAGGTACAGTTATAGGTATAGGTACATGTACATGTTGTAGTGCAGGTACAGGTACAAGTGACATTACAAGTACAAGTAGATTTATAGGTATATGTATTGTTACAGGTACAAGTACAGGTGTAGGTGCACAAGATGTGGATTATTGTCTTACAATGGATGGATTGGTTAGATTCAAATACATGATATATTTTCTAGATAGTAATGAGCTCAACAAGGTGATATTGAGGGAGATTCATGTGAAACCATATTTGGGTCACCCAGGTTATTAGAAGAAATTGACAACAGTGAAGAGATTCCATTATTAGCCAAACCTGAAGAGGGATGTAACATAGTTTGTGGCTAGGTGTTTTGATTTTCAAGATGTGAAAGAAGAGTGTAAACATACAGGTGGACTACTTTATCAAATTACGATTTCAGATTGGAAATGGGAGTTTATTTCCATGTAATTCATCACATGTTTGTCGAGGATAGTGAGACAACATGATTCCATCATGGTTGTTGTGGACAGGTTGACAAAGGTTGCAAATTTCATTCTAGTGAAGTCTACATTCTCAATTAGCAATGTAGCATAGGTATTCATCAGATATGTGGTCAGATTTCATGGTGTTCCAAAGAAGATGATGTCAGAAAAAGATGCAAAGTTCACTTCCAATTTTTTGAAGGAGTTGTTTGTAGGTTTGGGCACTGAGTTGGCCTTCATTGCAGCTTATCATCTGTAGATAGATGGAAAGATAGAGAGGTTCAATAGGATATTGGAGGACTTGTTGAGGATATATGTGATGCATCAACATCAAAAGTGGGAAGAGTAGCTTCCACTAATAGTGTTTGCTTACAACAATGGGTATCGGGAATCTTTGAAGATGAGTGTGTCTATGGCATTGTATGGATGGAGTTGTAATACTCCCATAAGTTGGAGTGATCATGCTAACGGGGTGTTGATTGGACCAGACATGTTGGCAGACATGTAACATGAAATGCTAGTAATCAAGAAAAATCTAAAAGCAACACAAGATAGGCATAAGATCTATACATATAAGAATAGGTTGTTCAAGTTACAAGTTAGGGAACAGGTGTACTTGCGCATCAAACCAAAGAATATCTCCTTACAGATTGGATTATGTGCCAAGCTGGGACCACGTATGAGAGCATCCACAGGTAAAGTGGTCCAAAAGCTTAATGGGATCCGGGGGTTGGTTGGCAGAAAGGTTGGATTTGTTCTTGAGGGTCCTAATGTTGATGTTCAATATTTGTATGGTTTGTTTCCGTCAGTTTCACTTCCTTAAAGTGACTTAGGAGGTAAAATCATATCACAGTGGCCTCTCATCACATTTTTAACCCAGATGGTCGGTTGCTTGGGTGGATGTGGGAGGAGGGCGTTACATGGAAATACTACATGCACTAAAGAAATGGCAACCTTACCTAATGTGAAGAAAATTCAAGGTAAAAAAAAATATCACGGTAGTGTTAAATACTTTTTGGAACAAAAATTATCTTCAGAAGAGTAGCAAAAATGGTTCACAAAAACGTTGGGTTATGACTTTGAAATCATCTACAGAAAAGGAAAGCAAAATGTTGTTGCAGATGCACTGTCAAGAAAGGATGAGGATTTAAAAGAATTTCTCTGAGTCATTTGTATTATCCAACCTGTTTGGATAACTAAGCAAGGGATGAACGAAAGGATGATGAAGAGGTGTGGACACTTATTCAAAAGTTGTAGAAAGATCCTAATACATAAGATACATTTATCTAGAAAAATGATTCATTATGGTACAAAGATTACTTGTATATTTGTAAGAATCCCCAACTCAAACAAAATATTATTTTGGAATTGCACACCCCCCCCCCCCCACCTTAAGAGGGCATTAAGGATTTTAAAAAAATTACCACAGGGTCAAGAAGGATTTTTTTTGGGATGGCCTTAGATATGATATTCAAACGTTTGTGCCAAAATGTTTGGTTTGCAAACAAAATAAAGTTGACACAATTAACATCTCAAGTTTGTTACAACCTTTATCCATTCCAAGTCAACGTTGGGAGCAGGTCTTAATGTATTTTATCATAGGTTTACCCAGGTCTAAAGAAATGAGTGTCATCATGGTGTTATTTGATAGAATTACCAAGTATGCACATGTTTTTTCATTATCTCATCCTTTTAAACACAATACAGTTGGTACTACATGTATCAAAATAATTCAGAAGCTACATGGAAACCCAAATATTATTGTAAGTGACAGAGATCCCATTTTCACTGGAAATTTTTGGATGAAATTATTTTCATGTCTTAGTACTCAATTAGCTCATAGCCCATCTTATCATCCTCAATATAGCGATAAAACAAAGATAGTGAACACATGTTTTGAAGGATATCTTTGTTGCTTTGTACCTAATAAACAAACAAAACAGGTCAGGTGATTACCTCTGGTTGAATGGTGGTCTAACACTTCCTTCCATACTACAACAAAAATGATGCCATTGATGGAACTTTATGGATATCATCCACCATCCATCACATCATATTTAAGAGAAAATTGTAAGGCTAAAATAGTGGAAGATCATGTCAAGCATCAGCAAAAATTTCTCCAATAGTTATGGGATAGGCTCACTTTGATATAAAATCAAATGAAACAACATGCATATCAGCATCATAGGGAAAGAAGTTTTTATGTAAGAAACTGGGTATTTTTATGGCTACAACTATAGAAACAAATGTCCCTCAAGCAAGCTAAGAAGGATAACAAATTATCACTGAAGTACTATGGTCCTTGCAAGGTGTTGCAAAATATTGGTGCTCTGGAGTACAAATTGGAGCTTCCTGCATCTTCTCGAGTGCACCTAGGTTTCCATTTTTCATGCTTAAGGAAGGTTATTGGTGACAAGTTTCTAGTTTAAACTGTATTTCCAGAAGTTGACGAATAAGGAAAAATCACGTTGGAGCCTGAAGGAATCACGAAAACAAGAACTTGGCAGCTATGGAATCAATCAATTTCAGAGTATCTCATTAAGCAAAAGAACATACCCACTGAATATTCCACATGGGAGGACAATAATTTTATATAGTAACATCCAAAATTA
This sequence comes from Pinus taeda, assembly GCA_000404065.3. Lineage (NCBI taxonomy): Eukaryota > Viridiplantae > Streptophyta > Pinopsida > Pinales > Pinaceae > Pinus > Pinus taeda. Next base: position 129,689 of record APFE030778577.1, on the reverse strand, counting down.
CTCAAGTATTGAGGAAACCACTCTCTTGAAGTCCCCCTTATTGTTATTGTTAATGTAGCGCCTATTGTTATTGACGTGCCTAGGTCGCCCCCATATTGTTATTGTTGTGCCCCATAGAAGCACACTATTGTTATTATTGTGACCTTACATTATTATTGTTATTTAGGCTCTAATTACATTATGACCCCTTAGACTCCTATGTATACCAAGGAGGCCTTGTCATTTCTATCATCTAAGAATTATTAATTTATGTGATGTGAAATAGGTTTCCCCCTCGAAGGGGATAATTTTGAAGTCATTGATCTATCTTTTCTTTAGTTTTGAGAGATGGTTTCATAACATTATTTGTGTTTATATGTTAGCCCTTCATGCGAAAATTTTAGGAAAATATTGTTTGTGAACCAAGGTTTAGCTAATAAATAGTATTGATTATAATTGGTTCTAGCCTCTTGGACACATAGCCAAATCCTGAGAGCACAAGAGCTTAGTTGGAATGAAAGTTAAGCACCTTCAACTATTTGTTTGAGGTCACAACTCCAAGACACATGTGCCAAAAGGACAAGGTTAAGGTGCTCTAGAGTTTGAATCAAGTGTTGTTTGTGATGAAGAGAAGAATGAAATAAAGTCACAAGTACCACGATCAACAAGAACTTAGATCTATAATAGTATGTTTTGAGACTTCAATATGTAATCAAGGAGCATGACAACAACATTCTTAGGTTAAAGGAAAATATTAATCAAGAGGATACAAGAGCAGGTAGAATAGTTAAAGGAAATGGTCTCAATTATGCACAATCCTCCTCAAGGAGAGTTCTCATCAATGTGACTCATACTAAAGGACCCATTTTTCCATGTCGAATCAATGGAGGCATTCCTTGAGAAACACTAGAGATAAATGAAGCCTAGTCCTTAACAGTATAAGCCATGCTGACATACCCAGTCAGCTTGAGTAAATTCTTCCAATGATAAGGCTATTATTGAAGCCCAACAAGCCATACAGAAGTTATGTGAACAAAAATATTGTCCCAAGTAGAGTGAACCATGTTGAAGGACCATGAGATCTATGTGAATGATAGAAGTCCCAACATTGATCCTTGTTAGATATCATTTTTGGGATTCAACTGTGTTAAGTAAGTCATTCGTCTATGACCATTTCCATGAGAGGTAGTCGTAACTGAATAATTTCTCACAATTTTTGAATAGTCCACTTAGCACTAATTGCGTTGAGTGATGCTCACAGCGATGAAGAAATGGGATTGAAACTACTGAAATGAATCACATAGCATCAATCATCATTTCTGGGGCTTGCACCCGATAACCAAGACTTCCCGGGAGGTCACCCATCCCAGGTCGCCTCTAGCTCAAGCGCGCTTAACTATGAAGTTTTCCCCACAATCAAGCCCACTTAGCTTGCTACCCCATTTGCAAAACCTTAACAAGTATTGTGCCTCATGAACCATTCAAGTAGAGTTCCCTTCACTATTTTGAATTAAGTATTGAGGGTTTTCGCAGTGCATTATATTAGATATCATTTTTGGGATTCAACTGTGTTAAGTAAGTCATTCATCTATGACCATTTCCATGAGGGGTAGTCGTAACTAACTAATTTCTCATGATTATTGAATAGTCCACTTAGCACTCATTGCATCGGGTGATGCTCATAGGGTGAAGAAGTGGGATTGAAACTAGTGAAATGAATCACATAGCGTCAACCATCACTTTCGAGGCTTGCACTCAGTAACCAGGACTTCTCGGGAGGTCACCCATCCCAGATCACCTCATGCTCAAGCGCGCTTAACTATGGAGTTTTCCCCACAATCAAGCCCATTTAGCTTGCTACCCCATTTGTGAAACCTTAGCAAGTATTGTGCCTCATGAACCATTCAAGTAGAGTTCCCTTCACTCTTTTGAATTAAGTATGGGGGGTTTTCGTAGTGCGTTATATTAGATATCATTTTTGGGATTCAACTGTGTTAAGTAAGTCATTCATCTCTGACCATTTCCATGAGAGGTAGTCATAACTAACTAATTTCTCATGATTTTTGAATAGTCCACTTAGCACTCGTTACACTGGGTGAGGCTCATAGGGGTTAAGAAGTGGGATTGAAACTAGTATGTTTCATGTCATAAATTGTAGTATTTTTTCATTTGTCATTACACTGATTTCAAACTTTAATTTTCATGTTATAAATTGCAGTATTTTGTTAGTTGGCATTACACTGATTACACATTTTAATTTTTGTGAAGTTCAATTGTTATTAGTTGTGAGTTCAGTGAGAGAGTAACATTCAAGGAGGAGAATTGATTAAGTTAAGGTTATTTATGTTTTATGGCTATGCTTAAATGGAGAATATTAAAGAAGGAGAAAACTAATTATGGTTTATCTTTTGGGGTTTGTTTCATCTCAAAGGCTGAATCTAGCCTATGAAAAGGAAGGATCTTCTATGATAGTGTCCATTTTTCATGGAAGCCTTTCATTTTCCATTCAAAAGCAGTGATCTAGTTGCTGGCATAAACAATGTTATTAAACTATCCATATTTATTCCAGGGATTGGGTTCGTTACAAGTTTGCAAGTCCCATGGGAGAGATTGGCAATTGTTTTTAGCAGCACACATTTTTTATAGAGTAATGTTTAAGTGATTGGATCAATTCAAATGGTAGAATTGTCAGTAGCAGCTACTTTAAAGTTAGTTGACCAGTCTTGTGTTGTGAGTAAATACTCCACTGTGACACATCCAAAGTATTTATGAAGCTAAAATTTAAACATTTACCATACTCTCGAAGCAAACAAGTGGGATTTTTGTAAGGGATTCATTGAACCAATAAAGATACATCTCAATAACTTCCATGGGCTTACACAAAGTAGTAGAAAGCATTTTATCTACCTGAGTTTTTGAGCTACTAGTCTCTTTTTCACTTTGTAGGTTATCTCCAGATTTACTTTCAAATTGGAGTGACCTTGTTCTATCTAAAGACAACCTCAAATTGTATTTACTCATGAGGGATACATATGCACCACTGTTGGGGTTAATGTACTCTAGTGAGGATCAACTTGAACCTAGAAACATTTTTCAGGAGCCATTGGGTTATAGAAACTCAATAGAGATCGACAAAGAGGGTAATAAAGGTCATGCCAATACAACTATACCATATAACTAAATGAAGAAACAAACAAAGAACAAGATGGAGGAAATTACATGAAAGAATTCAGTTAACATTGTGTGCCCACAAAGTTCAAGCCTTGTAGTTCAGTTCATTTGACAGTTAAATGCATGCACTTACAAACATGTTTCCTGGAGCTGCGAAATCGCATCGTCACTTTTGTCACTTTTAGGTTTGGAACATGGGCCCTCTTGAAATATTCAATAGTCTACTATAGAGTTGAATCCATTGTTGGTAATATGAAAGTCCTGTAAGTGGCTACTTTCAGTGAGTGTACAAACTTTTCCCATTTTATTCCTAATACACTTTTTTAATGCCATGTCACTCGAATGGTAGAACAGCTAGGGATTGCATAAATGGTCAAGAAATAGAAACTTGAAATAACATTGTTTCTTGGCCATTTATCTGCTTATGGGTAATTTTCCTTTCTAGTGATTCATTATTTCGGTAATGATGGTAAGTGTTGTGAGTAAAAATGGTAGTTATTTCATTTTGATGAGAAAACATGGATGGATAGAGGAGATGGCTAGCCATGTCAAATCCATTGATGGAAACCATCTTCAGGTCCATGCACATCGCCCATGAAATTTATCAGAGGTTGATGGTTAGCCATGCCAAATCCATGATGGAAACCATCTTCTGGAGGCTGGTTTGGAATGTTTTTTTGGAGATGAAAAAGACAAACCAATTCAGGGTTCTCTGTAGGCACATATTTCATCACCAATAACCGAATCAGAGGATTTGATTTTGTAACGGTTCATTCCTATCCTGACATATGGTAAGTATCTATCTTTTCTTCCCATGTTTATACTGTAAATGCTTGATATTCATAAGTTTTTACAAACTTAGATATTTTCTCTCGACTCTAATCTATATTTGAGATGTTGGGTTTTTACAGAAATTGATTGAGTCACAATTATTGTTGCATTCATTCATGTAATCTTATAGGCAAGCAATTCACTATTAGAGTAGTAGGTGTTCATTACTTGATGATAATGTTTGATTTTGCACTAATATATTGAATTTTGATTTGAACTGTTAAAGGCTTCCTGGGGCAGATGGGGAGACCCAACTTTCATTTTTGTAGAGTTGGATAAAGAGCCATCTAGAAGATGGAAGCAGGATATTGAAAAAACTAGTTTTGTTTGGAGAGTTTTAGAAATATTACAAAAACCCAGGATTTCACACGAGTGGGAGAGATAATTTACTTGATGTGGTTTATAAACATGTACATCATTTGCTAGATGGGGAGGAGCAGGTGCAGGGTCCATCTTTTGGTAGCTGATGGTAGAAGGAATGAGCTCATATGGACATGGGTATGAGATTGTTTTGTCTGATAATCCATCCACAATAGCTATGGTTTCTGGTCACTCTCATAAGTTGGCTAAGTTTACTCATTTATTTACCAAGATGTATGATTATAAGCATAGGAGGTAGGTTCATGCACATCACCCATGAAATTTATCAAAGTTTGATATTAATGGTAAAATTGTGTAAATATTTGGTGATTTTTTGCGTAACTACAAGTGTGCTAGGTAACAAAATGTCAAGCTATTTTATTGATGATCTATAAAGTCCTTAAATCACAGTGAATGGTGAGTAACATGTGTTCTATAATAATTGTACCGATTCCATCACTGTTATTGACTCCATGTGAATGGAAAGGCAAAGTAGGGCCATATATGAATGAATTTCACTCCCGAGAAATGGTTATGATGATTGTATTTTATCTAGAAAACGCAAATAGTCACCCAAGGGTGTCATGTCAATCATTTTATAATTAATATAAGTGTATTTTATTTGGGTTTTTAATGAGTTATAGTTAAGGTAGGATTATGGAAACTTATGCTTAATCATATTTTAAACAATAATTTTATATGTTCCAATCTCCAATTCTGTTTACGTATTGATTTCAATTCTGGAAATGGTCTCACTTATGTTGTCCCCATCTATGAAGTAAATTCCCTCTCCTATTAAATCGATAGAATAGGCCTTACAAGTAGAGACATAACTAATGCACTATGCGAGATGCTAATAGAGAGGGGTACTCTTTCACTACAACAGTGGAACGAGTAATTGTTCGAGACATAAAGGAAATATTGGGATATGTTGCAATTGATTATTAGAACGATATGGAATTGGGAAAGACGTCTACTATATTAGAAAATAATTATGAGCTTCCAGATGGGCAGGTTATTTCTATTCGCTTTGAAAGATTTAGGTGTCTAGAGGTTTTGTTCTAGCCTACCCACATTGGAATAGAAGCTCCTCGGATACATGAAACTACTTACAACTCTATTATGAAATGTGATGAGAATATCCAAAAGGACTTGTGTGGAAACATAGTTTTGAGTGGGGGATCCACTATGTTTCCAGACATCTCTCATCAGATGAAAAAAAATATCTCAACTCTTGCTTCAGATGACATAAAGATCAAGGTGGTTGCTCCTTCGGAGAGAAAATGCAGTGTAGATTTCAAAGTTCTGCATAGTCAGGGGTCCTTTACTTCTCCAAGTTTGGTTTGTCTTCAAAATATATAATTTCACTACCAATCCTTGGATCATATTCAAAAATCCCAATTGGCAATTTTCACGTGTTTCTTAGTATCCTATGTACTCTTGTGTAGGCAGACTACGTGGACACTGTGATTTGGTTCACATGTGACAATTTTCCATTTCAATTTAGTTTGATTGATAAACCAGGTGTGTAAGCAGGGATACTTTTCACCAACAATCTCCTTATGATGAAAAAGATATCTCATCTCTTGCTTCAGATGGTATAAGATCTCGGTGGTTTCTCCTCCGAAGAAAAAATATAGTGTCTGGATTAAAGGTTCCACTTTGGCTTCTCTCAACACATTCCAAGAGGTAGTCCTACCCATGATCTCCTTAACATTAGAAATACTACCCACCATCTTCCCTAATTCAAAATTTAAAATATAACCTAGGGTTTAAATGAATGGAATCTTGCATCATGAAACTCAAAAAAATGGGCTTTATTTAGTTTCTCGTGGTTTTCATTAACATGATTCATGCTTATAATGATGTTATTGTCCTGATATATACCTTCCATCATACAGGTGGATATTGGTGGCCACCTGCCTATTCCACTTGGACCCTCACCATTGTTTCTTTTAGTTTTTTAGTTTCCTTAATTTTAGCACAATTTACTATTTTTGGGAGTTTTTCGAGTCCTGAACTTCTGGAGCCATTTTGAGGCCCTAAACAACAATTTTTTGGCAAAATAGCAATTGAACATTTGTTACGTAAAAATGCCAAAGTTGTAGTCCTCGAAGAGATATTTACAACAAGGTATCATATGCATCAAACAAAGATAATATGACCAAGTTATGACCCTGGGAAGTTGGTTGCCCAACTAACCCCAACGGGGCCCATAAACGCTTGGTGTTACATCTCCTCTAGTTAGGGTTTTGGTTTTTTAGGATTTTCTCTTATTGTTCAATAATAAAAAGGGCCTTGAGCCTCATTGTAACTCAGTCAGAGGCATGTAGTTGCCATATCTCTTCTCAGAAACAAGCTACCATCGCCCGAGCTATCTTATTTACATTCTATTTGTAAGCATAGTTCAATATTTTCTATTAATGAAATGAAGTGTTTTTATACTACATCTCTGTGTTTATGGTTATATCTATAATTTGTAGCATTCCTATTTAATTTCATATCATTCGAGGTAATGTTTCAAGAAACACAGCTGATAGGATGACCACATTTTTTTATTCTTCAAGAAACATACCTGATAGGATGATTACAAAGCCCAAAATTCCTTTACTGTCTAACTTGTAGTTATTCTACCTAAATCCGGAATTTGCACTATACCTCATCTCTTTGAAACTCCTTACAAGAAGCAAACTACTTTTTGGTAAACACATGAAAATAATTATCTAAGGAAAATTTCAATCTTAAAAGAGCTATACCACATTGGTCCTGAAAGGTATTCCCTAAGGTTTGCAAAGGTAAAATTCCCTTTACTAAAATAAATGTCCTAAAATGTCTTATGTAAATCCTAGGTGAGAATGCAACTTTTCTTTTGTCTGGATAAACTTGAACATCCCAAAGCATATCACCCTCGTAAGTGGCCATGACCACATTCAAATTCTCAATAACCCTTGATAAGGCCTGATAAGTTTCTGCCCCATTGACTTGTAACTCAAGGAAGAGCCTATCAATCTTATTTACAGTAATAATTGGCTTAATCCTTTCTCTAAGAGCTTGATGACATACAATTTGTAGTCCCCAGGTGGTGCTTCTTCTTCTCATGGGATATTCAAGTTACAAGTAACCCCTTACAATAAATTTCAAAGATCTGCATAGTCAAGGGTCCTTTACTTCTCCAAATTTGATTTGCCTTCAAAACATATAATTTCACCACCAATCCTTGGCTCGAATTCAAAAAAACCTAGTTAGCAGTGCTCACATGTCTCTTAGCATCCTATGTACTCCTGTGTAGGTCTAATACGTAGACACAATGTGATTTGGTTGACATATGACAATTAATTTGATTTCAATTTAGTTTGATTAATAAACTAAGCATGCAAGCAAGGATACTTGTCACCAACAATCTGCTGATGATAACATGGAAGAAGTGAATATGCTTGTTATGTTTTTCTTAGTTTATTTTTTTAAGTTTTATTTTTCTTCTCAATATATTATTTGGTTGTTAGTAAGGATTTTGGATTGACGGTGAATGAGTTTTTCTTAATATCGTATCTGCATTCAACAATGCATTTTCTTGTAGACTGTGTTGACGAGAGTGAACAACATTACTCGAGTAGCCTACGTGGATGACCCTACAATATTTGCATGGGAGCTCATGAACGAGCCTCGTTGTGAAAGTGATCCTTTTGGGAGGACCATCCAGGTCAGGTATCACCTTTTTTCTTTGAATCAAAACTGGGAAACGAAAAACAAATGTAATCAAAGATTCAACCAAGGATGATAGTTTAAGGTCTCATTTTTATTATTGAACACCAAATCTTATAGATTCATAGTTTGGTTGAGTTCTATTTAAAATTTTCCTTTATAGTGATTCATTATTTTGGTAATGATAGTAAGTGTTGTGAGTAAACATGGTAGTGTTGTTTGTGATGAGAAAACATGGATGGATAGAGGGGATGGCTAGCCATGTCAAATCCATTGACGGAAACCATCTTCTAAAGGTTGGTTTGGAATGATTTTATGGAGAATAAAAAAGAGAGATCAATCTAGGCTTCATCCTGGGCACAAATTTCATCACCAATAACCAAATCAGAGGACTTGATTTTGCAACAGTTCTTTCCTATCTTGACATATGGTAAGCCTCTATATTTTCTTCCCATGTTTGTATTATATAAGAGTGATTAAAAGCTTGAGATTGATATGTTTTTACAAACTTAGATCTATTCTCTGAATGTCTATCTATATTTGAGATTTTGGGTTTTTATAGAAATTGATTAAGTCACAACTACTGTTGCATTCATTCATGTAATCTTATAGGCGGGTAGTTCATTATTATAGTAACAATTGTTCATGGATTGATGATAATGTTTGAGTTTGCACTATAATATTCAACTATGATTTGAACTTTTAAAGGTCTGATTAGGTAGATGAGGAGATCCAGTTTTCATTTTTTGCGGAGTTGGATAAAGAGCCATCTGGAAGATGGAAGCACAATATTGAAAAAACCAGTTTTGTTTGCAAATTTTGGGAAATATTACAAAGACCCAGGATTTCACATGAGTGAGAGAGACAATTTACTTGATGTGGTTTATAAACATGTATATGCATCTGCTAGATGGGGAGGAGCAGGTGGAAGGGGCCATGTTCTGGCAGTTGATGGCAAAAGGAATGAGCTCATATAGAGATGGGTATGAGATTGTTTTGTCTAAGAATTCGTCCATAATAACTCTGGCTTCTAGTCAATATAAGTTGGTTGAGCTTACTCATTTATTTACTAGGATGTATGAGTATAAGAATAGGAGGGAGGTCCATGCACATCACTCATGAAATTTATCAAAGGTTGAGATTGATGGTCAAATTATGTAAAGATTTGTTTGAATGGTATTTTGTTTACTAATTTTTATATTCAATGATTTTATATATATCACGATTCTTCTAGAATTTATGCCTTACTGCATTTCCTTTACAACATATGGTGTAATTACTAATTTAGTACCCCATAAAACAATTGGTATTTTGTATAAGTAAAAATGGTGAACTTCGGATCCGAGGAGCGCCTTCTGAAACTCCCTTGCACGAATGCATCATCTACAACACTCGAGTAGACAATGTTCAAATTATTGAATATCCAAAATATTGAGGAACCTGTCATCTTCAAATATTAAATTCATTACTCTAAAATGTTAAATTTATTACTCCATCTCTAAACTCTCCTAATCTAGTTTTATATCTAAACTCCAGATGTTCAATGGATCACTTTATTATTCCCTGCCATGGCAAGGTAATAACATATTCAAAATGAATTGATGTTGACATTAAATTTAAATTTACCAAAAATTAAACTATATTATCTAATATTTACATTAGAAACTAATTTAATTTATATTTAAAATAATTTATTTTTTTATTTTTCTGCATTTTGATTGGTTAAATCAATTTAGGTCTTATTATGTAATAATGCTAATGCACGAAAAAATATCACTTCTTAAATAAATGTTGATACCATATTTGGTTTCTTTGAGTATGTAGTGAGATTCGAATTGACAACTTCAAGCCCCACCCTCTTAGACTCAACAAAAGGATCTGACTTTGATCCCCGTGAATCCTTCCCATCTCCTCTCAATATCAACCTCCATCTCCATTTTATTATAAGAAGCACCCATTTTTAAACGAAATTCATTTAATTTGGCTTTGCACATGCTATATAATAATAATTACATGGTAATTATAATAATATTTAAAATTTCTCGTTGTTTAAAATTCAGCTGGTTACATTGATTGACAACTCACTGGTTACAGTGTTCAGAGTCGTCTCATTTCATGCTGAACCTCATGATCCTCATGATCAGGAAGCATGAACTCATTTTCCTTACTGACACGTGATTATGAGTTGAGATTAAGTCTAATCATAACAAGGATTTGTTGTTTTAGAGTAACATGCATGTGTCCCATTATATATAATTATATATGTTTTATTAAAATTAAATTTGCAAAATTTCATTTAATTCTAATAGATTTGTTAAATTTGCAACAAACTTTATTATTAACTATATAGAAATTATAGAATTAGAAATATGATGATGCATGACATTTATTAATATGAACTAGAGTTCATCAAATGATTTAGTCATAATTGTATTTTTTTTATTCGGTTGAATAATAAAAAATAAATAAATTTTGAGGTGAAAAAAAAAATCTACATGCATTAAAGGATATGCTCTCTATTATTATTCCCGACTTGTAAGTTTTTAACTTGTCCAAATAGTAATGCTTAAAGAAAAACATGTCTGGTTTCTAACTTGCCCAAATTGTAATGCTTAAAGAAAACCATGTCTGGTTTTCATTGATGACGAAAACCATGTCTCTCCTGTTATTGTGTAACAATGGCAAGAATTGATTTTTGTGTACGCTATTATTAATTACTATGTACTATATGATTACTTACTATGTACAATAAATATAAATAATTTAAAAAATAACATTATATTAATCGCTATCTACCATAACCACAAATGATTTGTAATTAAATTCAAAAATTCCATTTTCTCATTGGTTTAAAGTATTGAATACAAAATTTTTATGGGTTTCATTTTCTTCAATGTCAATATATAGATATATAGATATATGTGTGTAACTTTTACCTAAAAAAAATTGTTTAATTATATTTAAAAATTAATTAAAAAATGTTAAACAAATACTGATATAATTCATTTTTCAATTTTACTTTTATTTAGAGTATATACAACACATCATAACATTAAAATAATTTATTAAACTAAACGATAAAAAAACTAGCTATACGACCATGTTACTTCAAAATTCCTTAACCTAAACTTTTATGCAGTTTAAAGAATTTGCACATATTAACAATCATAATATACCATTGGTGAAAAAATTACCTCAAAAATATTCAATAGATTAATTCAAAAAAGTTAAATTTATCACTTATCTATAAACTCTGTTAATCTAATTTTAGCTCCACGCTCTAAATCTTGAGTGGATTGCTTTATTACTTCAAAATTTCCTAACGTAAACTCTTATGTAGTTTAAAGGGTTTGCATGTGCTAGCAATGATAATATACAATTAGTCCATAAAGATGACAAGGCTAGGCCATTATAAAAAAAAATAAGATTCATTAGCCACACAAATTATTCAAAATTCCTTAACCTAAACTTTTATTCAGTTTAAAGAATTTGCACATATTAACAATCATAATATACCATTGGTGAAAAAATTACCTCAAAAATATTCAATAGATTAATTCAAAAAAGTTAAATTTATCACTTATCTATAAACTCTGTTAATCTAATTTTAGCTCCACGCTCTAAATCTTGAGTGGATTGCTTTATTACTTCAAAATTTCCTAACGTAAACTCTTATGTAGTTTAAAGGGTTTGCATGTGCTAGCAATGATAATATACAATTAGTCCATAAAGATGACAAGGCTAGGCCATTATAAAAAAAAATAAGATTCATTAGCCACACAAATTATAATGTAAGAGGTCTTTATAAAATATTATTTTTAAGTATGGTCACATTTTTGTTATAGATTTTATTGTATCTAAATTTTGGTAAATAGAAGAAAAGATTTAGCTATTTTTGAAAAATGTAACCAGATTTTTTTTAATATAATTTGAAATTTATATTATTATTATTATTATTATTATTATTATTTAATAAATAGTATTATTTTAAAATTTTAATAGATATAATCAAAAGTGTCATAACTTATGTAATACTTGATTTCAATGTCTTACCATTAACTTATGTTTAGAAACAAAAAAATAAAAGCATTTGATACTGAAAGCTACTAAAATTACTATAGATTGGTTATATAAAGAAGTAAAACATTTTTTAGAAGGCATGTTATGATATCAAGAGTCTAAAAGGGTAATTAAAGCTAGACTTTAAGCTCTTGTATTGATAGGAGTAGGAGGTTTTAGTTCACTATAAATGGATTTCAAGGTTAGATAGTTGAGCATCCAAACTATGGAGACACGAGTGTTGATAATGCTACAGTCACGTGATTTCATTCAAAGAAGAGATGCTATCATCATAGTGTTCATGCTTCTCCTTCAAGACCCTACCAAGAAGAGATTTCATTTGCAAAATGAGGGCGATGGAGTTCAAGTACTAGCTCCGTCTTCCCCTGGTATGACCAATGTCAGGAACCCAATTAGCTACCTCCTCCATAATTTCATAATCAAAATAGGCTTGAGAGTCATTGGTGGTGAGGGCTTCAAGTTGGCAAATTTCTTCACAAATTTTGGTTTGAGGAGGGGGGCGGGGGAGGGGGGGAGCAGTAACATAATAGAATATGGATGTAGCTTCTTGGAAATAAGCTCGGGCACACAACCTACCCTAGGGTCCTCTACCCCCAACTCTCGCACATTTTCTACTCAGCATTTTCACCAGAGGATAATTGTCCAGATAGGAACTCTTTCCCAGAACAGACTATTATTGAGAGTAATGAGTGTGGGAAGAAGAAATAGGAGGAAAAACCAAGGGTTTCTAATAATTTTGGGCAACCAAATCTAGAAAACAAAAGAGGACCAATGAACCAATAAGGCATATGAAAGATTCCTCGCATGACCACTTGCTTGCTAGGAAACATCGTAATGAGAGTAGAAACTCACCCCAGAAGAACTAAAAATATCACCAATAATCTTCCACCAAAGAAAAACAAAATGAGAGAAGAAAGTCACTGAGTTAGAAGACAAACACAAATACCTTGAGTTATCCAACCAACTAAGCTAGGTCGGACAAATTCAGGTGCACTAAAGATAAGAAATCACCACCAACTTATATGGCATACAACTCCAGTGTAGTCAGCAGAGTCCTAACATATAAAAATCGTCAAATTCTTATATTTGAACTTCCAAATTATACTTATTATTTGTAATTGAAATGTTTTTTCTATTTTCTATTTAGTTCTTAGTTAAATTTTACCATTTTAAATTATTAAAAGGAGACTATTTTGTTTAGAACTTTGTTTAAAGTGTCTATTTATTTACTCTTGTCCATTGAAATGACAATACTTATTCCATTTAAAGTTGAATAATTATATCTCTTTCCAACCCATTAGGTGTGAAGTTTATTCTTTATAGGTCATTGGTGCAAATCTCATGGGGATGGAAAAAAATAGGTCTTAGGGTCAAACCTCACAGGGAGAGGTTAATGATGGGAACCACCTTCACGAATTAAACTATCCAAATAGGCATCCAAGCTTTCTCGAGCTTAAAAAAATCATGGTCATAATGATTGCATCCCACTAATAGAAAAATTGTTTTTCTATCAAACATTAAAAACTACTCCAACTTAAAATCAAAATAAATTATATATATATAAATAACCAATAATAAATTTATTTTCCTATCCAACATTAAAACTATAATACCTATATATATATATATAAATAGATATTATCATCAAATTTTATACAAACCAATCACATTGAAATTAAGAGTATCCATTTCAATGTGATGACTCCCCATCTTAATGGAATCTTTTATATACACACCAAATTAAAAGTAACCGTGGAAATGTGATATTTGGATCACACCCATATAAACAAATCACATTGAAATTAAAAGTAACCATTCCCATGTGATGACTCCCCATCTTAACCGAATCTTTTATATACACATCAAATTAAATATAACCGTTGAAATGTGATATTTGAACCACATCGAAATAAAAAGGCTTTAATCTAAGGATTTTGGTTTTTGTCTTGAAAGTTATAGAAATTTTGGTCATATTTAACAAAAATTTGGCAGGGATTTGTAAATCCAAGTAAAAGTTGTTAAATTTCTTAATTTTAAGTGTTTTAGAAGATTTTGATGGTGCTGAATCTATTTCCACCATAAAAAACACGATTCAAACAATGCATTTACAAAAAAAATTTAAATTCTTTTGCCCAAATTCCAACCACTTTTAATAGTCAAAACAATTCCTCGTTGAACTACTCCACTAAAATATAACAGGGCAAACGTCGTGGCTCTGTCTCGTCACCGAATTTTAATTAAAAAGAGGACAAATGGTGTAGTGGAGAGGTTACAAGCATAGTTACCAAATTGGGTCGTACGGTCAAAAAAAAATTCGGAAATTCGCTGATTCGGTTCGGTACAACGAATAATTCGTCATTTTCCATTCGGTTCGGTACAACGAATAATTCGTCATTTTCCAATTCGATACAGTCAGCGTTGCATGATTTTGGTTTAAGCTTTCTATAGGCTTATGGCGAGCGTCCACCGTGCTGCGAGTTGACAAACAGTGCGGTTGTAGAATGATAAAATTGAACCTCGGCATGGTGTCCACAGTCCAGCACAACTCCGCCACCAAATTTGCCATTCGCTGTCTTTGCCTTTTATTCGTTCCGATTAAGCCCTTAACCTTTCATGCTTCCTGAGAAGCTCCGACTCTGTAATCACGGATAGGAATGCTCACAAATAGCTGCGGAATAAAATAAAAAAGGAAGTAAATCCGATTTTTTCAGTTACCTTTCATAAAAATAACGCAGCTCTGAAAATTGAAATAATGCACCGATCCTTTAGTTTTAATGTTAATATTTTTTTTGTTTCTATAATAAACGTAATTTTTTTAGTTTTTATAATATTTTTTTATACGGGTTCGTTTTTATATGAGGATTAATCATAAAATTGGGAAAAAAAAATAATATTTTATAATAATAAAGTAAAAAAACAATAATTATATATTATTAAAAAAAGATAATTTCTATCACATTTTTCTATAAAATGGTAAATAGAAGTGAATTAGTAATTTCTATATAATTGCAATTAAAAAAATATAACTTTTATCTTAACAAAAACTATAAAATAATGAATTGGTATTTCTTTTATGAAAAAACAAAAAAAACCTAATTTATATATTTGAAAAAATTATAAATTGAGAAATGTGAGTGTTAAATGGATAACTAGTTAGTAATTCCCATAGCTACCAAATTCGTCCGTATCGATTTTTTTTTTTACGGAAATTGGGAATTTGATTCGTACATTGAATAATTCGATGAAAATTTGATTCGGTTCATGTAGCTTCATTTAGATTTTGTTTATGTGGTTTTATGGTTTTTAGTACAAAATAGATATCCCGCAGGAAATGGAAAGATTGCAAGATTGAGAAAAGAGTTGTAAATTTCAGTGTGGTTTCAAAAAGTTTAAAAAGTTGAGAAAACGAAATAAGGAAAGAAATAATTTGAGCAAAATTTTGAAAATAAAATGGAAAGGTTATTTGATTGAGAAAATTTCTAGTCTTAAATTTCAGTGTTGTGTTAAAGAAGTTAAAAAGCTGAGATAATAGAAAAGGAAATAATTTGAGAAAATCTTGAAAAGTAAGTGAAGAGTAAATTTTATAATAATTAATTGTTTTAAAATATTATGAAAATAAGTTTTGAATATTTCAGTTTTAAGTATGTATTAATTATAAAAGATTTTAGATGAAATTTGAAATTAAAGAATAGTAGTTTTTGAGTTTTAAAATATTATTTTTTAGATAAATATTAATTATAAAAAGATTTTAGATCGGATTTGAAAGTAGCAGGGAATTTTGAATTTTAAAATGGAGATAGATTTTGGATTTAAGACAAGTGTGGTTGTAGTTTTGGTAGGTAAAGGGTAATTTTAAAATTGTTTATATTGATTAAAATTATTAAAAATTATTTAAATTTCAAAAAAAAAGGGAAGAAAATGACAAGACATTATTATTATAAGAAAAATAGTATGCATATATTTAAACCCTTAAGATTTATACTCTCGAATTTTTTCCTAATTAAAATTTTTCCATTCCAATTTTTATGGTATCGTATCGAATTCGAACTTGGTAACTATGATTACAAGGTCGATTGTAACGTCTTTTGGCAAATCGATGACACGGTGGATTGTGATGAATCTACGTGATAGGGTTTTTCATGACATACGTTGACGAGACGGCGGATTGTAATGAATCGTACGTGATAGGGTTTTTCATGACATACGTTGACGAGACGGTGGTTTGTGAGGAATGCTAGGTAACAGGGTTTTAATGCCATGCGCCTTCAACGCAAGTATGTATTTTCGTGCGACCTGAAACGAGACCACATAGTATTTTCGATAAGAATGGCGAACGGGTTAGGATCGGAGAGGCCCCTTTTGGAATACCTTGAGTTTTATATGAAACTCACTATTGCTCTAATTGCATTGGTGGGGGCATGGAGCTTCTTTGTCTAGGGAAGAAATAAGAGGCTACCCCTGGGCCATTCCCGTTGACCATCATCGGAAATCTACCCCTATTGGGTTAGCTTCCACACCAAGCACTGACAGCTCTTTCTCTGAAATTCGGGCCCTTTATGTCGTTCCGCCTCGGCTCCGCTCTTACTTTGGTAGTCTCTTCACCTGAAATGGCCAAGGAGTTTCTCAAGGCACATGATCTGCTTTTCACTAGCAGACCTCCCTCCGCGGCCGATAATTATTTTTGGTATAATTGCACCGATATCGGTTTTGCTCCGTATGGCGCTTACTGGAGGCAAGTGCGTAAGGTGTACGTTTTACAGTTGCTGAGCTCAAGACGCTTGGATTACTTCCGCTTCATAAGAGAAGGGGAGGTTGCTAAACATTGGCGAAAGGAGTCGTTTAAGGAGGCAGAGGAATTGCTTGGATTTTCAAAAATAGATGGAATTTTGGTGAAAAAATTCAAAAAAATTTGTAGAAACATTGTTTGAATCTTGTTTTTGATGGTGGAAATAGATTCAACAAAAATTTAAATTCTAACAACTATAACTTGGATTTACAAAAATTCTAGCCGATTTTTCTCTAAATATAACCAAAATTCCATTAACTTTCCAACAATCCTTCAAGCTAATTAGACTACGGCTTAGCGGAACAGTCTCAACCCTTGTGAGCGATAGTTTGTGCAGGATGACGTTCGGTAGAAAGTACTCTGACAAAGACTCCATTGGCCGTAAAGGAATAAATTCGATGATGAAGGAAAGATTTGTGGTAGCCGGTGCCTTTAACGCTGGGTAGGATGCCATTAAGACCCTGTTACCTAGCATTCGTCACAAAGCACCGTCTCGTCAAGTATGTCATGAAAACCCTATCACGTACGATTCATCACAATCCACCGTCTCATCGATTTGCCAGAAGGCGTTACAATCGACCTTGTACCGTCTCCACCATACCATTTGTCGTTCTTTCGGTGACGAGACAGAGCCACGACGTCTGCCCGGTTACTTTTTGTTTCGATGTGATCCAAATATCAAATTTCAACGGTAACTTTTAATTTGATGTATATATAAAAGATTCCGTTACGATGCGGAGTCATCACATTGGACTGGTTACTTTTAATTTCAATGTGATTTGTTTATATGAGATTTGATGATAATACAGTCTTTTAATTTTATAATATATATAAAAGTTTTAAGGTTGGATAGAAAAATAAATTCACTATGGGTGATTTACATATATACTTAAGTTGATTTGAGCGCGAGTAGTTTCCATGTTGGGTAGAAAAAAGGTTTTTCATTACTGGAATGTTATCATAATCACTATGATTTTTCTAAATTTTAGAAAGCTTAGATGCTTATTTAGACAATTTAATTTAGGAGGGCGGCTCTCATCATCAACCTTGTCACGCCCCCAATCTTTTTTTTTTTAATTGGGCGGGTGCGGCACCATCGTGTACTGTATTTGTTCAATAGAAGTACATATGGATTACGCATTCACACGATACTTAATTCAATTCCTTAAATAAGCGTACACGTTAATCTTTGTAGCCAACTTACATCATTATAATTTCTTCACCAAATTACACTTATAATCAAATTAACTCTTAACCGAATTATAAGCCTTGTAACCGATTTAAATTCACAACATAACTTATCATGCAATGTAAAACTGAACACAACACATTGACATATAATTATTTTTGGGAGGGGCAACTCCCGAACGAGTTCGCCCGAATATTATATTATGAAACTCTTTCAATAATACAACAATACAGGTGTGCCAGGCAAGTCCACGGCCACACTTAGAAATACAATAAGGTAGAGAGTCTTAACCATACACAGACGTGCATTCTTTTATTTGTGAACGGGCCCCACACGGGTCACCAAGACATTCACCAAAATCTGCACCCAACCGTGTACAAGACCTTCTTTAACCGAGTCCCCTTCTCAAGGCAACCTCAACCATGCACGGTTGTGCTTATCCAATTCTGCCCCAACCGTATACAAGAACTTCTTTAACCGAGTCACCTTCTCAAGGCAACCTCAAACATAGACAGTTGTGCTCATCCAATTCTGCCCCAACCGTGTCAAGAACCAATCTATAATGCCGTGTACAAGCCTCCTCTCGACAGTAATAAACCAACCTCTTCGTTCGTCCAACTCCAAGAGAACCTTCGTACTGCTTTTGTCAGATTTCAACAAGGCTAAAGACAGCCTTAACCACGTCCCAATCTGCACCTCGGTCATAAGAGGGTACCCACACTGACCACCCAAACGCTTATACAAATCTGCTCCAAGACTGCGTACACAACTTCACATAATCCATGCGAAACTTTCCTTAACCTTTATGCGCATTAGAACTGCGCATATCCTCCTTAAGGAATTCGCATTTCCTTGTCTATGCGAGAGACTCCAAGTGAAGTCGATGGTGAGAATGAACCTTATGCTCACCATATATATACGTACCTTCCATCATATTTCGAGGGGCTTCTTAACTTAAAGCCAACCTCTCTCAATACATGTGAAGCCCACGTATAATCCATACATGCCCACATACACCATGTCGGTTTTGTCTTATTATCATGGCCGACATGTTATGAGCCCATGTATTTTATCTTTAATTTGTATGGCCTCCATAACATCATACGCTCATGATTTATGTCAGTCCTCTCCATCTCATATACGTTCTCTTTTATATAATAGGCACGTACATGCTTATGGATTATATCATATTTTATTACATGCTTTGTCCTCACATATAAGTCATGTAATGTATTTCATGTGTCACATTTCTTTGTTTAATTAACCATGTTGCCCACATGATATATTTTCCACCGCCACATCTATCCCTTTCGACGGGTCGGCCTTTTCTATGCAAAGCCGCCCACGCCAAAGGGTATAACCTTTCGGTCTCGTGCTCTGCCCGCTCGCAACCTGTGTGTGTGACATCCTCTTTGTCGGACCGCGCTGCCACTTCGTCCACTGTTCATGTTCGCTACCTCACGTCCGTTTGAGCCGCCACACCTGAGTTCGTTCGGGTGCACCTGTGTGCCTTTCCGCCAACGCCATACCAACTCTGCACGACGTCGTTCGGGGCGGGTGGGCGCACCCTTCGTGCAGCCCTCCGCCTTCTTGTTCTATTTTGTTCATTCAACATTCGAACCGTCCATATGCCGAACGTCCGAACTACTGAACCGTCGAACGGGTGTGCGCCCCACGCACCACCCACAATCTGTGTGTGATATCTACCACAAGTCTGTCACACCGTCCGCTGTGTCAACCTGCAACATAGCTGCACTGCCAATTATATGTATAGATCGCCCGCTCGACCGTTTACAGTCCACCGCTCCCGTGTCCTGATCCTTGACCCGTCGATACATACATCCGTGTAGCCTCGCCCAGTACCCGTTCACTGCGCCCGGATCGTGCCCATTGCCGAGTGAAGACATGTTTGTCCGTCGTGCGGGTCGCTCACCCGTCGTGCGGAGCGCCCGATTCCTCAGGGCATGACATCCTCCTCCACCCTAAGACGTTGTCGTCCCGACAACACTTCATCCCGGTAGTTCCTCACCGAGATCATCATCGTGTCCTCATCGATCCTCCACATCAAGTCACTCTTCCAAGCCATGATCTAAAGCATGTTCTTAGAAGTATGCACCCCATCCTACATCAAGGTCTGAAGTATGCATCGACCTCAGCTCCTCAATGCATCGGATCTCCAAGCCCACCATGCATGAAGACATCTCATGTCCTCATGAACACCATGAACAAGTCTCGGCCAAAAGGTCCCTACAAGATGCCTTAGCTCTCCATGTAGTAGGAATGCTCCATAGTCGCTTACAACCCCATCCAAGCTGCCATCTTCAGTTTAGTGAACTCGGTCACCAACCTCATCATCAAGTCGTGAGTTTCCTTCATCATAGCTCCTCCACCAAAGTGTCACTAAGACTATGAGAAGTCCACCCAAAGGTGTGCCCTTCAACCTGCCCATGAGTCATGTCGGGCACTTAGCCATGTGGCTAAAGCATGACCCACTCACCTGCAACGATCATCACGTTCCACCCTTGTCACGAGCCCTTGCACTTCTCACCATAAGGTTACAAGTAACCCCAACAAGTTCTGCAACTGCTGTCAATCCTTGCTTCTTCATACAAAGTCCCCTCAGGCACATCCATGGTACGATCCTCCATAGCATAGGCAAACTAATTTTGCCTCTTCCTGCACCCGGTCCATCTACCAAATGTCCAAATGAAACGCAAGTACCACTACTTCCTTCATTGTCATGAGGTTCCTCCATGTGAGTGACCTCACCCGTCCATGTCGATAAGCAGTACAATCCTGGTTCAACTTGAGCACCTTCAAGTTTTTCCTTCATCGAGCTCTCATCATCATGAGTGTCCACCCATGCTGCCAAACTGTATGACTCTGGTTCAACTTGATTAAACTTAGGTTCGGCCTTCACCATATCTTCATCATCACATGGTCCCTCTGTATGAGTATTCTCATCTGTCCATCCCCATGAGTTGCATGATTCCGGCTTGTCTTGGTTGTCTTCAAGCCTGACCTCCATCATAGTCACGTTCACAGCATCTTCGGTCGATATGACTTCCCCTTCTTGGTCTGCAATTTCACCTTGTTCCACTGCCTGACTGATTTGAAGAAGTCCTTCTCGTCCAAGAATTACATCAATGCCATCCGTGATTATCACTACGAAGTCCAGCTGACCTCTACGTCCCTCCATCTGTACAGGTACATCTTGTATTGTACCTAATGCCAAGTTCCACGAGGTTATCTCCCATTCGTCCATGGTAGATAGAAGCCCCGCTTCTTCCACTAACCGTGCCGATATAAGGTTATATGGGCCTCCCGAGTTTGCCAATGCTTGAACATCTTTGCCACGAATCTTCAAGGTTACAAGACCTCGATTGTTCTCCATAACCTTATCTTCACCTGTCAACCATCACGAGCAACCTGCTCAACCAGCTCAACCTGAGCTCTGATACCAACTGTCACGCCCCAATCTTTTTTTTTTTTAATTGGGTGGGTGCGGCACCACCGTGTACTCTATTTGTTCAATAGAAGTACATATGGACTACACCTTCACACGATACTTAATTCAATTCCTTGAATAAGCGTACACGTTAATCTTTGTAACCAACTTACACCATTATAATTTCTTCACCAAATTACACTTATAATCAAATTAACTCTTAACCGAATTATAAGCCTTGTAACCGATTTAAATTCACAACATAACTTATCATGCAATGTAAAACTGAACACAACACATTGACATATAATTATGTTTGGGAGGGGCAACTCCCGAACGAGTTCGCCCGAATATTATATTATGAAACTCTTTCAATAATACAACAATACAGGTGTGCCGGGCAAGTCCACGGCCACACTTAGAAATACAATAAGGTAGAGAGTCTTAACCATACACCGACGTGCATTCTTTTGTTTTTGAATGGGCCCCACATGAGTCACCAAGACGTTCACCAAAATCTGCACCCAACCATGTACAAGACCTTCTTTAACCGAGTCCCCTTATCAAGGCAACCTCAACCATGCACGGTTGTGCTTATCCAATTCTGCCCCAACCATATACAAGAACTTCTTTAAACGAGTCACCTTCTCAAGGCAACCTCAAACATAGACAGTTGTGCTCATCCAATTCTGCCCCAACCGTGTCAAGAACAAATCTATAATGCCGTGTACAAGCCTCCTCTCGACAGTAATAAACCAACCTCTTCGTTCGTCCAACTCCAAGAGAACCTTCGTACTGCTTTTGTCAGATTTCAACAAGGCTAAAGACAGCCTTAACCACGTCCCGATCTGCACCTCTGTCATAAGAGGGTACCCACGCTGACCACCCAAACACTTATACAAATCTGCTCCAAGACTGCGTACACAACTTCACATAATCCATGCGAAACTTTCCTTAACCTTTATGCGCATTAGAACTGCACATATCCTCCTTAAGGACTTCGGATTTCCTTGTCTATGCGAGAGACTCCAAGTGAAGTCGATGGTGAGAATGAGCCTCATGCTCACCATATATATACGCACCTTCCATCATATTTCGAGGGGCTTCTTAACTTAAAGCCGACCTCTCTCAATACATGTGAAGCCCACGTATAATCCATACATGCCCACATACACCATGTCGGTTTTGTCTTATTATCATGGCCGACATGTTATGAGCCCATGTATTTTATGTTTAATTCGTATGGCCTCCATAACATCATATGCTCATGATTTATGTCAGTCCTCTCCATCTCATATACGTTCTCTTTTATATAATAGGCACGTACATGCTTATGGATTATATCATATTTTATTACATGCTTTGTCCTCACATATAAGCCATGTAATGTATTTCATGTGTCACATTTCTTTGTTTAATTAACCATGTCGCCCACATGATATATTTTCCACCGCCACATCTATCCCTTTCGACGGGTCGGCCTTTGCTATGCAAAGCCGCCCACGCCAAAGGGTATAACCTTTCGGTCTCGTGCTCTGCCCGCTCGCAACCTATGTGTGTGACATCCTCTTTGTCGGACCGCGCTGCCACTTCGTCCACTGTTCGTGTTCGCTACCTCATGTCCGTTCGAGCCGCCACACCCGAGTTCGTTCGGGTGCAGCTGTGTGCCTTTCCACCAACGCCATACCAACTCTGCACGACGTCGTTCGGGGCGAGTGGGCACACCCTTCGTGCATCCCTCTGCCTGCTTGTTCTATTTTGTTCGTTCAACATTCGAACCGTCCATATGTCGAACGTCCGAACTGTTGAACTGTCGAACGGGTGTGCACCCCGCGCACCACCCACAATCCGTGTGTGCTATCTGCCACAAGTCTGTCACACCGTCTGCTGTGTCAACCTGCAACATAGCTGCACTGCCAATTATATGTATAGATCGCCTGCTCGATCATTTACAGTCCACCGCTCCCGTGTCCTGATCCTCGACCCGTCGATACATACATCCGTGTAGCCTCGCCCGGTACCCGTTCACTGCGCCCGGGTCGTGCCCATTGCCGGGTGAAGACATGTTTGTTCGTCGTGCGGGTCGTCCGCCCGTCGTGCAGAGCGCCCGATTCCTCAGGGCATGACAAACCTCTTCCTATGAGGTTTGACCATAAGACTTATCATTTTCCAACATCAACCTCTCCCCATGAGGTTTGACCCAAAGATTTAATTTTTTCCACCCCCTATGAGATTTGAACCAATAACCTAATAAAGATAAACTTCACAATTATTGGGTTGGATAATGATATAATTATTCAACTTTTCCATGGCAAAATGAAAAAAATATTGTCATTCCAATAAACAAGAGTAAATAAATACCCACTTTAAACAAATTTCTAAACAAAATATTCTCCTTTTAATAATTTAAAATGGTAAAATTTAACTAACAATTAAATAGAAAATAGAAAAGAAATTTCAATTACAAATAATAAGTATAATATGGAATTTCAAATATAACAATTTGACAATTTCTATATTTCAAGACTCTGGTCACTATAGTGGACTAGATGTCATAGAAGTTGGTGGTGATTTCTTATCTTTAGTGCAACTGAATTTGTCCGACTAGGCTTAGTGGGTTGGATATCTCATGGTATTGTCATACTCTTTTAGCTCAGTGACTTTCTTCTCTCATTTTGTTTTTCTCTTGTGAAAGCTTAGTGATTATGTTTTTAGTTCTTTTTGGGTGATTTGTGACTCGCATTACGATGCCTCTTAGCAAGCGACTGGTCATGCGAGGAGTCTCTCATATGCCTTATTCTTTCATTGGTCCTCCATTGTTTTCTAGCTTTGGCTGCTCAAAATTATTAGAAATCCTTGGTTTTCCCTTCTATTTGGTCTTCCCACACTCATTACTCTCAATTATAGATTATCTTGGGACAATCTTCTTGTTTGGACAATTTTCTTCTCGTGCAACATGCTTAGTAGTGAATGTGCAATTGTGCAGGAGTTAGGGGTGGAGGACCCGAGGGTAGGTTGTGTGCCTAAGCTCATTCCTAAGAATCTACAACCATATTCCGTTTTCTTAATGTTGAAGAAGCTCTAAATACATAAATTTAGCAGAGAATTTGAACAATTATTTCATAGGCATTTCATATAAGAAAAACAAAGACATTGTTTTTATGGAAGGAATATTACCTATATCCTTTGAAATTGATATCTGAATGAAGCATTATGGTTACTGTTTAGCAACTGAACTTCTGTGAACACCATGCAAGGCTTTTTACTATTTTAACCTCATATTTTCATGATAATTTAATTCAGATGTTGCAATATAAAAACATATTTCATAGATTTGATGAGAATCTCATTTAGGTCACCAATTTACATCGAATTTCTTTATATAAAGCTAACTCTTGACACTTAATTGCACCAAATCTAGTAAGAAATCGTTAGAACCCACTTTCAACAACCACAAAAACTGCCAAAAGAGTTAGAGTAGGTGAAATAGGCCTCACAAGTTTATCACAAAAGAAAAATTGATACATTTTTTCTATGGGGAGGAACGTTATCTATATCCATGTTTGAAATTGATATCTCAATAAGGTTTTTTGATTTACTGTTTGGAAAATGAGCTTCTATGTGGACTTCACAGAAGGTTGTTGATTATTTAACCTCATCCTATAGCTATAGCCTATAATTTACTTAAGATGTTTCAATCTAAAACTAGATTTCATAGATTTGATCAAAATCCCAATTAAGTGACCAACTTACTCAGTATTTCTTTCTTTGAGTCTTATTCATGACCACATAATTCACACCAAGTAGACTCCAAAAACTACCAAACAGGGGCATCCAAATCTCTCTACAGGGGTGTAACCTGATACAATTTCGAAGATGTCTTAGTGCTATTGGCTTTACTGATCTCTAGTACAAAATATTGGTGCATCAAAACCCCTCTAGTTTTTTTACTTGTCAGTCAATTCTGAGGTGAGTGAGAGCTGGATTTATTAGCCCCCATTCCTATGAGCCAATGCTTGTGTGGTAAGGCCTGCCATGTCTTTAGGACACAAGTGGATTGATGGATGGCATTTGAAAGGAGGTGAAATAGGGTGATTTTGAGGGTGCCCATTCCACCACGATTGAAGTAGTTAGACTTTATGAATGCACTTATATTTTGTTAGAACTTCCCCATTCACATTAAAATAAGTACCTTTTGCTATGAGCTAACACTTGAATGATAAGAATTGTCTTTGATATGTAAATTTTGCCATAAATATCTCATTAAAATACTTTGTTAAAACACATCTTATAAGATTTTGAAATTTGTTATGATCGGGTGCTTTACTTAAGATTCATATTAAATGTTATTGACTTAATGTATAAAAATACTGAAACAATTGAAATTTAAATAAAAGAAGCTTAGCGAATATCACACCATCCACAAAATGAAACAAGATGTGCTATGAGGAAAATCAATACAGGAAAAACTCAGCAAGATACTAAGTTCTATGCTTTGCTTTTTTCTTCTTACAGATAACATGCAAATTCAAAGAAAAGAACATTGTATATTGTTCCCAATATGGCTACTACGAGATCAACTACTTCCTGTTTTGCTTCAATATGTTTATAATAAGAATGGAACCCCATCACATCTAGTGGCCCAAGGTCTTAACATTGCTTAATCATTGTCTAGGGCCGGGTTTAGCATTTCTGCATACCTTGATCCCTAATTAATGTGAGGGTTTTGACGTTTCTAGATTTTTTCTTGAAAGTCCACACATGACTAGCTCCATGTGTGAGTTGTTGAAATATAGCAATAAGAATATTCCAATTTAATTTGTCCTTGAATTAAATTGTGAACTAAAATCAAATTTAGCCTTAACAGCTACTTGGAAATATTTAATTAATTTATTTTAAATTAATTAGTTGGAGAAATTCTGAAGTTAACTGAAGATTCCCTCATCAGAAACTCATGCATGTCTATTCTGAGAAAGACCCAGTTGAGATTAATATTCAAGGACAATGTACTATCAGTTGCATGTGTTTTCTCATGGAGAAAACTGATGCATGCAGTCAAAGATTCATCCTTGAGGATTGCACAGTTTTGAAGGCTTGTTTTTCCACTTGGTAATAGGCTAATCATCCAAAAAGAACAACGCAAGGAAATAAGAGCTTGGAGGGCACAGAGGAAGGATGGAGAGAAGCCAAGATTGCCTGTGAGCATCTGTGAGGATTGTACTGAGAGCTGGCTAGCTGTGAGAGCTAAGGCTTTGTATAATTCCTATGTATTTCCACCATGTATGATAATACAGTAGTGTGGGGTTTTTATCTGAGACTTTCCCCAAAGTATTTGCATGTGTATTGTGCCATTGATTCTTCTTCTTCTGGTTATATTATTCAGCTCTATCTTTAAGCTTCTGTAAATTGATAGTAGAAGTCGGTTATAGTATTCTGCTTTGATTTATATTGCATTATCGGGTTAACCTATCACAGATTTTCTACATGATAGCGAAGCTGTGAACATTATAATGAGAAGAGAATTCGAAGTTTGAACTTCAAGGTTGTAGGTGCAAATCGAATTCGTATCATACTTCAAGGTTGGCCAATGTCGTTCTATGACTTGAGACTCAAGTATGCCTTGGAAGGTAGCTTGAATTACATAGCATGGAAATATAGAATGGAGGTTGTATTAGAAGACAATGGCTTGAAGGAATTCATTGTTCAGGAAATCCCAAAGCCAGCTGCAACTAATGCACAAGAGTTGGTTGGGTAGAAGAAGTGTGTGATGGAGGCGAGACAGATCATCCTTGAGGGAGTTCGAGACCATATTGTCTCGAGTCTCCATGGGAAGGATACTCCATTTTCAATGTGGAAGACATTGAAGGACCTCTACCAGAACAATAACAACCAGAGGAAATTGGCACTCAAGGATAAGCTTCGAAGAATCAAGATGGAGAAGGGCAATACTATTTCCACATATTTGAACAGGCTCACCACCTGCAGAAATGAGCTTGGTAGTGTGGGAATAACTACTACCAATGATGATATGGTGAACCTCACTCTCCTTGGCCTCCCAAAGAGTTGGAATAGCTATCAGGACTCTGTGAATGGAAGCGAGAAACTGCCAGATTGGGAACGACTGTGGTTGGATCTTATGCAAGAGGAGATCAAGAGGAGAACACGAGATGGTTCTTTATCCAAGAATGATGACGAAGGAAATCTGGCCTTAGTAAGTAAGGCAAGGAAAGGGAAGGGGAAGGCTTCCCATTTCAAATCAAATTCTTCTCATGGAGGGAAGAAGGGTGCCATGTCTAAAGTAAGATGCTTTAATTGTCACAAGATGGGACATTATGCGACTAATTGCCCATCAAAGAAGTACAAGAAGGGATCCTCAAAAGGATCGGAAGGTGAGGCATTAACCTCTTAGTTCGAAATGGACTTTACCCTCACCACATGCATGGTGTCATCGATGATGGGTTGTGTCTAGTATCTTGATAGTGGAGCCTCATTCCACATGCTCGTGATAAAAATTTATTCAATGCCTCGGAGGAGAAAGACCTCAAGATGCACATAGAGATGGGTTATGACAGAAGGTATAGTGTTTCAAGAGTGGGCACGGTTGCTTTTCAGAGGGAGCATGGCACTCCTCTCACCTTGACAGATGTGATGTATGTGCCTGGACTGAAGAAGAACTTGGTATCAGTCACGATGTTTGAGGACAAAGGCTATGATGTTGTCTTCAGTAAAGGAAACGCGTTCCTAAGACACATAGCCAAGGGTTAGACCAAGAGGATAGGGATTCGGGTGAAGAATCTCTATAAACTAGAGGTAGATGATTGTGCAGCATTAATTATGAAAGCAAAATTTGTACAAAGCCAAGACATTGGCGAGTTGTGGCACAAGTGGTTGGTCCATTTGCATCATGGGGTTTTAAAGATAATGCAACAACTATATACAAGACTTCCCAAAGGTAAGCTTGAGCAAGTTGACACATGCAAAGATTGTACCTTGGGAAAGTACACTAAGTTTTCCTTTCATGATCAAGACAGTTGAGTAGAGGCTATCTTAGAGCAAGTTCATACTAATTTGTGTGGACCATTCTCGACGGAATCCACAACAAATCAAAGGTATTATGTGATTTTCATTGATGACTATTCTCGTAAATGTTGGATTTATTTCATGGAGAAGAAGGACCAAAATTTCAAAAAGTTTTGTGAGCTCAAAGCTTTGGTCGAGAAAGAGTCAAGGAAGAAGATTAAGGCCTTGAGAAGTGACAATGGTGGAGAATATGTCTCTCAAGATTTTAAGGACTTTTGTGTAGCGGAAGAATTAAACGAGAGTTGATGACACCAAAGAACCCACAGTAGAATGGGGTGGACGAGAGGAAGAACAGAACTATTGTAGGGGCAGCACGGGCAATGCTGCATGACCAAGGCCTACCACTTCACTTACGGGCTGAGGCATGCAACACATCAATCTATTTGCAGAATAGAAACCCGCATCACATACTTGGGATGAAGACACTAGAGGAAGCTTTCTCCGGTAAGAGGCTAGATGTGGGTCACTCCAGGATCTTTGGCTCATCAGTGTATTTCCTTGTGACAAAGGATGCACGGAAGAAGCTTGAGCTGACAACAAATTTGGGGATATTTGTGGGGTACACTGATACACCTCACAACTATCAGGTGTACTTGCCTACCAGTCGGAGGACAGTGGTTTGCAGATATCTCAAGTTTGATGAGAAGAAGGTCATGCGAGTTTCCCTTGAGAGGGAGCTCCAACAGCAAACTATGGAGGAACTGTTGGTTCCTAAGGAGGAGGAGCCTCAGACTGATGTGGAGAAGCTGCATGCAGAGGTTCTAGGAGTGGAGACATCCACTCAAGCAGATTCTTCCAGAGATGGACAAAAGCGCACAAAAGAAGCTGACAAATTGTTGGAGGATGCGAGAGAGAATGTGGGAGCACCATCTTCTCAGTGCAGATAAAGGAGGTCACCTGAGAGGTACACTGGATACATGGCCCTTGCTAGGGAATGTGTTGATACCGAGCCATCTTCCTTTGAGGAAGTAGTGCAACAACCTATTTGGGTTGATGCTATGGTGAAGTATGACTCCATAGTTCGTAACAATGTTTTGGACATGGTTTCGAGACTGGAGAACAAGTCAGCTGTGAGTTCCCATTGGCTTTAAAAGGTAAAGCAAGCTACTGATTGTAGTGTGGAGAAGCATAAGGCATGATTTATTTCCCATGTCTTTTCATAGGTCGAGAGGATCATGTTGCTACAGTATATTTCAACAGAGGAGTAAGATGCTGACACTTTGACAAAGGCATTGTCAAAGTGTAAATTCGAGTTCCATAGAGACAGGATTGGGGTGGTAGATAATCCCTTTCTTGTTGAGAGGGAGTGTTGAAATATGGCAACAAGAATATTCTAATTTAATTTGTCCTTCAATTAAATTGTGAATTAAAATCGAATTTAATCTTAACAGCTACTTGGAAATAATTATTTAATTTATTTTAAATTAATTAGTTGGAGAAATTCAAGTTAGAAGTCTTGCTGAAGTCATGCAAGAGTTATCCCTTAAATTAAGGAGATAAGGTTGAGTTATATTTGAGTTGTAATTAGTTAACTCAGTTTACTGAGTTAAGTCCAGTTAAATTAGTTCCAAACCTTTTGAGGAACTAATAGTGAGTTAACAATCAATTGATACATTAATGCACTCAACTAGTGCTACTCGAGTTAACTGAAGATTCCCTCATCAGAAACTCATGCATGTCTATTCTAAGAAAGACCCAGTTGAGATTAATGTTCAAGGACAATGTACTATCAATTGCATGTGTTTTCTCATGGAGAAAAATCATGCATGTAGTGAAGGATTCATCCTTGAGGGCTGCGCAGTTTTGAAGGCTTGTTTCCCCGCTTGGTAATAGGCTAATCATCCACAAGGAACAACACAAGGAAATAGGAGCTTGGAGGGCAGAGAGGAAGGCTGGAGAGAAACCAAGATTTCCTATGAACACCTGTGAGGATTGTACTGAGAGCTAGCTAACTGTGAGAGCTAAGGCTTTGTATAATTCCTATGTATTTCAACCATGTATGATAATACAATAGTGTGGGGTTTTTATCTGAGACATTCTCCAGAGTATTTTCATGTGAATTGTCCCATTGATTCTTCTTCTTCTGGTTATATTGTTCAGCTCGATCTTTAAGCTTCCGCAAATTGATAGTAGAAGTAGGTTATATTATTCTACTTTGATTTATATTGCATTATTGGGTTAACCTATCTCAGATTTTCTACATGAGTGATGTGTATTGATGCGACATCAACTTTGTATCACAGTTGTCAACAAGATATGTCAACTTCTGGAAAGCATAACCTCTACATATGAACTCTGATTCAGGGGATTTTAGCATCACTGGAAAAATCTTGATGTATATAACAACATGAAGGTGTCAAAAGTTAAGATTGCAAAATTTTTGCCCAAAATATTGTCATTTAAGATTTCAATTGGCCTCTCGAAAATTCTAGATCCCAAATTACCAAAGCAGAATCTTACTTAAATGAGTTCTATAAGTCATAACCTTTATTTTTTTCACTAAAAAATACCAAAATAGATGATCAATTATAATCCATCGAGACTATTGTTTATGATACAGAGTTGAATTAATAAATATTCTTTACAATGTAAAGTTGATGATGCTTAGTGCACCAAGATTGAAGTAGATAAACTTAATGAATCCATGCCATTGTTGCAAACCTATGAAAGTGAGAAAGCTTCTCACCAACGGGGCATCTTTTGTAAGTGTCCCTCTTGCTGCTGAGTACTTCCAACCCGGTTAGAATATTTATTTTATTCTAATCCTTCGAACTACTAAGTACTTATGGGCAGTACTTATGAGCCATGTTACAATATTAGTACCCGACGTTTTATTTTATCTTTTATTAATTCCCTTTCATCCATGCCCTATTTGAATATTGGTCTCGAACGTTTTATTCTATTAGACTTCTTGCCATTAATTTTTGCAAAGAAATCGTCTGCAAGTGCTAATGAATCTCTCACATCTAAAGACTATTGCAAAACTTGCATAATATTAAGAATCCTATAAAATATAAAATTCCATAAAGTAGATAATGTGGTAGGAATGTCATGGTATATTTCTTGCCTCCAGGGGAAAGGATGTTTAAACAAAATTAACTTCAATTAAAGAAGAAATCAAGACTTATGTTAATATATGAGGTTATATTGTTCTCTTCAAATTTTAATTTGAATAATCTGCATTAAACCATTTAAAAGATAGAAACAGGGTGATTGTAGCCACCAGTACCAGGGTTCAACACATCAATGACATTTGAAATTATAAGAAGCCATATGTACTTACTCTTAAAACCCTTTCACAAAGCTAGATTAAGTTCCATCACGGAGCATATTGGGACCTCAATCACATAACACATAACATATTAGGCCCTTGTAAAAACCCTCACCGAATCAGAGATATTAATCTGATTTCCCACATTGTTTAAAGTTAGCTTTTATGATGCAATTATTCGGAGGAAGTATATCATGATCTTTTCTTGAAATAGAGGCATTCTTGTTTGCAATCCACTATGTAACAACAAATGATGCTTAAAAAGGAATCCACTCTTGAGGTTGTTAAAATAGCATCGTTTTAAGGGACTTTGATAATTCCCAATCAAAATGCTTTCTAATGTATGTCGGAATCTGTGAAATTTGATCAATTTGGTGGTTTTAAAGCTTTCTAACAACTGTTTCTCCATTTATGAATGTCAAAATCTGGGGCAGAAAAATATGTTAATTTGATTCATTTTGTGGTTCTAAAGTTTTTAAATCTTGGAATTAATTCAGAGATGATCGTAAGATTGTGAAACAAAATTCTGTGTATTTGATGAATTCGCTAGTTTTAATGTCGAAACATAATTGTGATGAAACCATGAACAAAAGAGTGAGTTTATAGCTTTTCTTACACTACTGCTAGCTTAAGCAATTGAAGACTTCAACCAAAAGGAGGATTAAATTAGGGAATTATCATTAAAACACTAAATTTATGGTCCTTTTTAACAAATTATTGAGTAGTTTTGACCAAATATCTCATTCTCAACCGGTATCAGAATCGAATTACAAAATTTATGAAAAAAATTGATCTGGTGAGAGTGAATAATATTGAGCTCAGACCAGACAATGCCAGGTAAAATGTGGAAAAATAAGAACACGCTAGATATATTTCCTTCTTTCTCGCCAAAGGGCTGCTTTTGAAATAAAGCAGATCAAATGCCCTAAAAAATTGCTCCAAAATATACCAAACCCAAATATATTTAGTCTGAGAACACCTTCTTACCATTAAATCAATGAGGAGAATCTAAAGAAAGAAACATAGAGAATGCAGAAGTCAGTCATTCATACACTTCGGTCAGATAATTCGGGTAATTATAGAATCTAAAGAAATAGATAGAACCAAGAACGGCAGTCACACATATGATTCACTAACCTTATTGAGATAATTTTCTCGCAGAGATTGATAAGAATGCATTGGGAGGAAACATTTCAATTATATCATTTCTTCGAAAATCTACTTCTCTAGAATCATTTCAAGCATTGAATCCCTAAAATCATGGTGGTGATCTTCTGAGCTTTTCATCATGGCAATACTTTCTCCGTCCTTACCGTCGATATTGGCCAGGACGAGGCTCTCCCTTTTCTCGGATTTCCTCCTACATGAGCGCTTTTTGTGGGAAGAATTTGGCAGAGATTTTCTAGGTTTCTTGGAGTTCTTACTTTACTCTTTTCGACACGACCATCTCTGGTGCAGACGACCATAAAAAATGGTACACAATGTTGATTATGACGAAAATATGACGTTATATAAATCATGGTCCTTATATCATGCCGCCGATAGCCACACCCTCCTGCTTTCCATGTCTTTGCATTCACCTCAAAATTATCCTCTACCACGCTGTTTAGCAAAAAGCTTAACATGTTTTGCTCCACATGTGTATCGTTTAGTAGGGAGCTTAACATGCTCTGCTCTGCATTTGCATCATAATCCATCCACTCAAACATATCAAGAGGTTCGGAAGGATTATGACATGGGAGTACGTGTTGTATTGAAGTGTTGGCAAGGGAGGGATTGAGTTGCAGGTGGTGAGGTGGCATGAAAAAAAAAACTGACTCTCATGCATCATGCAGTAGAACATGATCGCCGCAAAAGAGAGATTAAGGCGTACGTGCCATGTAGCCACATATTTATGCTAAAGTTCAAATCTTTCACCATGCCCAGATGACTCTTGGAGGACTGTTTGCGGGCTACTTTTGAAGCGTTCCATTTCCATCACACCAGGTAAATCAATAACACTATAACTGTAACTAATCCTAATAGGACAAAAAGACCTCACAAATTGTCAATTTGAATTTGGCCAGATTCGGGTTGAGTATATCCACTACAATCCTCATGGTAATATGGCAACCACTTTTTTCGTAAGACTTGGAGTGTGTCATTGTATGCTAATTCGAGTATTATATTAAAAATATTCTTTTCCAATTTCTCATGTGTGCAACTAAACCCTTGCACAGAAGTCTACAAACTAAAAAAAATGGACTAAAGATCCGGAATAGTAAGTTTGGTTGATGTTTGAGTGCTTTTAACTGGAATCAAATGACAGTGGTAAATATGAATCATTTACAAATCCTCGACGACTTTGTGTGGTGAAAGTTTTTCCAGCAAAAGTTAGGATACCATCATTTTTTTGGTTACTAGGGATTCCATGTATGGACTCTACAATGATACGTACTTTACCACTAAACAAAGTTTGAAAATAGTCATCTTCATTGTTTAAAGGTTTTGTACTTCAATAATTGATTTCTTAACTAAAGTTGACATAATTCAATAGTAGGTGGATGCCCTCCACTTCCTACTTTATTCATGAATGACTTTTATTTCAATCAATCTATAGCCACTTGCATGCGGAATAAAATATTTTTTAGGTTAGACAATATTTAATAAATCCTTCCCACAATTGTATACAATAACAATTATAGAAATAGATTTCAATTTAACCTTGCATAGCTCATCAATGTCTAAAAAAAAATTGATAACCAATGTTATTTAGAACATCATCGTGAAGAATTAACATCTAAAGATCAGCTTGTTTAAAAGTCAATTCAATACTTCATAAGCAAAGATAAATAAATTATTTCACTTGTAAATTGATAATATAAACATGTAAGATAGCCTTTGGCAATCCACCTCATACCTTATACACTTAATTATATTAAAAATAATTAAAATTTTGGTTAATACATCTCATTAAAAATAATTAAAATTTTGCTTTAATATCCCGATAAACTTTCCCAATATTGGATTCCTTAGCGTACATTGCACCTTTGGCGGCCATTGCTAATTATACTGTTTCTACCCGCTCTGTTTGCATCGGAGTCTACATTAGTGTAGACGGTCAGCAATACAGATTACAGGTACAACCGTAACGCGAGGGGTCCCAACAGCAGAGAGATCATGTGCTCTGCGCACTGAGAGTCCAAACCTTTCAAACATGTCTTGTCGGGCAGTGTCCAGTCAAAACAGTGCAATAGTTGTGCCAATGAAAATTCAACAAGAAGCATTCCCAGCTGCTCTCCCGGACACCCTCTGCTCCCTGCACCGAACGGAATCCACTCACAGTTGCGAATTTTTTCATCTAGCGAGCGGCCATTCATTAGTCTCTCAGGCACGAACCTTTCCGCATCCTCCCATGACCTTGGGTTCCTTCCGATTGCCCAGAGATTCACCAAAACGCGAGTGTTTTTGGGAATTTCATAGCCCAACACATTGCAGGCTTCGACAGATAAGTGGGGAAGGGCAAGGGGTGACGCCACGTGGAGTCTAAGCGATTCTTTCACCACAGCTTGTAAATAGGGGAGAGAAGGAAGATCAGATTGACGCACCATCCGGCCCTTTCCAACTACACGTTTCAGCTCGTCCTGAACCTTCTTCAACACTGGCGGGTTCCTCAATAATTCGGACATGGTTGTGGATGACGTGTCCTTGCCAGCGGCCGACATCATCCTGCCATAAGGCATCAATACAATATCAGGAGTTTCTCAACACACATGATCTGCTTTTTGCTAGCAGACCTCCATCCACGGCCGCTGATTATTTTTGGTATAATTGCACTGATGTCGGTTTTGCTCAGTATGGTGCTTACTGGAGGCAAGTGCGTAAGGTGTGCGTTTTACAGTTGCTGAGCTCAAGACGATTGGATTACTTCCGCTTCATAAGAGAAGAGGAGGTCTCTGCTATGATTCGTTCTATTGCTAATTCAGATCATCCGCTAAACATTAGCAAAACAGTCTCAACCCTTGTCAGCGATAGTTTGTGCAGGACGACCTTCGTTAGAAAGTACTCTGAGAAAGACTCCATTGGCGGTAAAGGAATCAATTCGATGATGGAGGAAAGTTTTGTTGGAGATTATATACGATACGTCGCCTGGATGGATCTACAAGGTCTCAACTGGCGCTTCAAGGAAATACATGGCATACAAGACGAGTTGCTAGAGAAAGTGATAGAGGAATACGTTGCCGAGATCTGGTAGATGTTTTGCTTGCAGCTTCTGCAGATAAAGATATGGAGCCACAAATTACACGACAGAATATAATCGCCATCCTATATGTATGTAAAAATTGCACGTATTGTATCTGAATGGCAGCTTTTAAATAAGTAAATATGATTATGATCCCGTAAATGGTGTAGTGATTGTGATCCTTCGATATTTTATTGATGTCTTTTTTGTAACGATAATGGCAGGATATGTTGGCCGCTGGCACGGACACGTCATCCACAACCATGGAGTGAGCAACGTCCGAATTATTGAGGAACCCGCCAGTGTTGAAGTAGGTTCAGGACGAGTTGGAACGTGTAGTTGGAAAGGGCCGGATGGTGCGTGAATCCGATCTTCCCTCTCTCCCTTACTTACAAGCTGTGGTGAAAGAAACGCTTAGATTCCACGCGGCGTCACCCCTTGCCCTTCCCCACTTATCTGTGGAAGCCTGCAATGTGTTGAGCTATGAAATTTCCAAAAACACTGGCGTTTTGGTGAATCTTTGGGCAATCGGAAGGAACCGAGAGGATGCGGAAAGGTTCGTGACTGTGAGACTCGTGAATGGCTGCTCGCTAGATGAAAAAATTCGTAACTGTGAGTGGATTCCGTTGGGAGCAGGGGGGAGAGGATGCCCGGGAGAGCAGCTGGGAATGCTTCTTGTTGAGTTTCCATTGGCACAGCTATTGCACTGTTTTGACTGGACACTGCCCGATAAGATGAATGGACAGGAACTGAATAGGTCTGAAAGGTTTGGAATCACAGTGCGCAGAGCACATGATCTCACTGCTGTTGGGACCCATCGCGTTATAATATCAGTATTGGTAGAAACAGTATGGGTAGAGACAGTATGATTAAAAGTTATAATATCAGTATTGGTAGAAACATTATAATTAAAAGTTATAATATCAGTATGAGTCTGGACTGGTATTGCATTGAAAGAAGAGACATCAATGACATAGAAGAATTCGTGATAGATAGTGTATTTCTTTTTAGTAATAATAAAAGAGCATATGCACCTTCATGATAAGGTGTACTTAGCAACAGGAATTCCATTCATTGACATTGACATTGACATATCTGTTGGAGTTCATTTAGTTATTAATAATTATTATTATTACGGTTTAATAATATAAAAAAGTAGCAACAGGAATTCCATTAATTGAGCTATCTGCTGGAGTTTATTTAGTTATTAATAATGATTATGTTTTTTTATATTTTTAATTAAATTGATTAATTAGATAAATGATTAATTTTTTTTATGTATCTGGTATTAATTAGGTGCATTGTTACATTTTAGAATTTTGTGATCCTTTATGATAATGAGATTATTTTTTTGATTAATTATATTATTAAGATTTGGTTGGTGTCTCAAAGCATGAGGACAATCTCATTGTATTTTAACAAAGCATATTTATATTGTAAAGTCACTTTACACCATGATAATGTGGGGCAAATCTCCATAGTTAAAAATCTTATCACATGTTTTTTAAAATATATATGTTCAATTTACATATTAAATTTTTATAATTAATAATAATATTATTACCTTGTTAATTTAATTTAATTTAATTTTTTAATTTTTAATTTTATTTTATTTTTTTATGTTAAAGTGTGTATTGCCTCAAAAATTCAAAACATTGTCATACATATGTCTTTGATTAGCTATAGTCAAAGAAGACAACTTCAATTTGGCACAAGAGAAACCACATCTCTTGGCCACCTTCTCAATATTAGTTAGAACAATACACAAATGCCTGAGAGTCAACCATTTTGTAAAAAAATAACTAAAAACAGAAATCTCTTTGGAGATCATCAATTGAACAATATTAAGAAGTCACTAGTGTTGTGTCTTTCTAGTGACTTCATTCACATTGGCGGTGACACTCTAATTGTACCAGCCAGGCATCCAAACTTCTCAAACATGGAAGCTAAAATATTTGTCCACATTTGATATCATCACTATTGAGAAAATGTTGTATTATTTCTCTTGCTTTTCCTTCAAACCTTTGCTGAGAAGAGTTTTATGTTGGTAGTTGAGAGTAATTGAGTTCAAATATTTCTTCCTTCTTCCCATGGTATGCCCAAAGTAAGGAACCTGATTGGAATCCTATCCAATAATATCAAAATCTGAAAAGAAAGTCATTCATCCATAGGTTGGGTCTGAAGGTGATGGATTTCAACTCTAATTTCATGGGGGAAATAGCATAGTAAATTTTTATGACCTCACATGCCTAAGCTTGGGGTCTAGTTCTCACATGAGCACTCTAACTACATTGTTCTCCATGGCCACGCTGCCCTCCTTGGTGGCTAAACATGCACTATCGCGGATGAAAATTCATTTTGTGCTCACCCCAAAGGAGAAAAGTTGTATATTGAATAATATAGACACATTGATATAAACACAGGAAGAGAAAAACCCCAAGCCAAGGTAGGAAATGAAACAGGGTATGAAGAGATGACAAAAAACAACACAACGTAGAAATATGTAGAAGATTATCCAAATGAGAATTAAAGATAAAGACCACAAGTTTGACTAATTGGCTATAGAGAATACTAGCAATTTAGGCATTAGTCAAAAACAGAATACCAAATACCATATCTAGAATAAAAGAAGATGAAATAAGAAGCATTAAGAAAGTAACCTAGAAAGATGCACTGCCTAGCCCAAAATATTAATTTGGACAAGCTACAGAGAACACCACATTGAATGAAACCAAGAGCGAAGCAATCCTCCCTAGACCAACAACACGCTAAAAATGTCCTACATTTCTCCGCCCTAAATGCCACCACTTTCGAAAAAAATTGTCCCAAGGAGACCAATATCATAGATGCTACTATGGTTTCTCATTGTGATTGAAATACTGACCCAAATATTATTCCTTAACAAAACCCAAAATGTAACAAGG
Source organism: Pinus taeda (assembly GCA_000404065.3). NCBI lineage: Eukaryota > Viridiplantae > Streptophyta > Pinopsida > Pinales > Pinaceae > Pinus > Pinus taeda. The sequence goes on along the minus strand of APFE030778577.1, from coordinate 90,646 downwards.
AGTTGAACATAATTTACAAAGAAAAGAACTAAACTTGAGAATCGTGGCAAGGAAACTCTTTAGTCATAGACTTTTTGGTGTCGGACAGGAAGAGCGCACCCTCACAATCTCCTTTAGCCTTCGCCATCTAGTGACAATGGTCAAAACAAGAATAATGATTCCCATCTCCTCACTCATGAAAAGCATCGCATGCAGACTACATGTGGAGGGGCAAGCCAAGTCGCCCCACTCTTAATCACCACTTGAGGTGGTGGGATTGCTGCACAATAACATTCCCATATTAGAGGTACTTTTTTAAAATAAAGTTATAATTTATTGAATTTTGATTATGTTTTTAGTGTTGGTAATGTAACATATATTATAAACTAAGTATTTTCATTCTTATTAGAAATTGATGTTCATCAAAATTTACCAATTATTTAATTTATATAACTACATTAATTATTTAATTTATAGCTATATTGTTATAAAGATATAAATTCAAAAATATTGAATTTATTTCTTTAAATTTATTAATTCGTATATAAACTCTGCTACTCTAGTTTTATCTCGAAACTTTGAATGTTAAGTTGACTGTTTTATTATTTCGAAGTTCCCTAACCTAAACCCTTATGTAGTTTCAAGGCTTTTCCTCTAGTTAACAATCATAACATGGATATAAAAATTATAATGAAACATAAATTACAATGAAAGGAGTTTTTAAAGATAAAGTTAAAACTACTATTACTTCTAAATTTAAGGATAAGTTGTAGGATGATAATGAGTGATAGGGAAAAGGAAGCTAGGTTACTATAAGGAGGTGATTAACCACAATATTGATAACTGGAATGATCTTTATATCTTGACTAGTGCCAAGAAGAAAATGAACATTGCAAAGATAAAAACTAATTCTCACGAGCTTCGAAGTCAAAAACGGCATTGGTCAATTCCCAAAACACCTTGGGACCAAAGAGTCTATTACCTTTGTGATACTAGGAGGGTTGAAAAGGAAAGACGCTTTCTCTTATATTGTCTGTCTCTTACTTTCTTAAGGCGCCAAAATTATTGGTCAAAATATGGATTAATTAACGGTCAACCATCTACCGATCAGTATAGTCCCTGCTTTTCCATAGGCAAGCACTAGTAAAGAGGGAGTAAATAGTCCCTGATTTTCTGTAGGCATAGACTAATAAGGAGGGAGTAAACCTAAAGGAAGAATTGCGTTGAAAGAGGAGTGTTAAAAATAATGATCACAAAGATTTAGATTCTAAAAATCTAATACTTTTCCTTAAAAGTGAAAGTGGGATCTTGAACCTAAATGTTTTTCTTGGAAAATAAGTGTTTCCATAGTTGACAGAGAATATATGTAACAACCCCAAAATTAAAACATGAACATAATAAATGCACATGTAAATATACCTCATATCATAACATCACAATCACTATGCATATCGTATTCATCATAAATATACAACATCATTATCATAACAAATAAATAAATAAGCACTGTATATGGATCATTAGTACTAAAAGGACTTTTAGTACTAAATACAAAGTTACTGCAAACCTGTGTTTTAAATTCTAAAGAACGTATCAATGGGTTGTGAAGAAGTAATTTAGCATTAACTGTAGCATTCCAGGAAACATACCAATCGTACAGAAAACGTTGAAGTGATTTACATGGCTTTTTGCATATACAATTCTTCAGTGAAACTTTTCATTGATAACTGCGACTTTGTTAAAGTAATAAAAATTCTAACCAAGATCTTATAAGTGGAATTTCCCCAAGTTCAAGGTCCCACTGAAAAGAAGACACTTCTACGTCTCTTGGTTAGGATTTTGAGCTTACTAGATGGCAATTGTGGTTCCAAATCCAAAGTTGTTAATGATAGATTCTTAATGATAGATTCTTATTTTGTAAAGGAAATAAGTTGGATGGATACTCGGGTTTTGGATTTTGGTTTTCGATTTTTATAATTAATATTTTTTTAATATAGTTATTTTCAAAATAATTCTTGATTAAAAAACAAATAAAAATTTAAGAAAACAACCAAATAATTTTTGGTTATTTATTACTAATTATAAATAATAAAGTTAACCTAACTTTCCATTAAAAAAATAAAAAATTAATTTAATTTAAATTAATTTTTAGTTGAAATTAGGACAAATAATATTATATATATGATTTGGATATATATATTTGATTAATATTATTAAATTTTTCATTTTTTAATTAATTGTCAAATATTATTTATAATCATTAGTAAATAAGAACATGAAATCTCAAAGGTGCAATAGAGTTTAAATTTTCGTCTCATATTATATGTAACAACCCCAAAAGTAAAACATGCAACTAATTAGATCAATTATGCAATTTACAATCAACACACTTCTATTCAACTAATTAGGATAGATTTTTTTTAAAAATGGGAGCAAAGACAACTTATCTATAACGATGATATTCTTTACTTGTAATTTCAGAGTTGAACGTTATTTCATTCTTGCTAATCACAATAAAGTTTTGGGGATGACTCTCCACCCAACGGTAAATTAGAGACTACTCTGATACCATAAAAGAGAGAGAAGAGACTCAAGCACATAACACAGAAAACACTTGGAACTTCTGAACACTTGCTTCATTCATTGATTAAAAAGGGATATATACAAGAAAGAGAAAGTTATGGAGATTAATTGGGTCAGTGGCTTCTTCAAGAAGCTTGTCATTTGTCAAAGATCTCTAGAACCAGCATTTTAACCTTCTGTTGAATTCTGGGTGTTGTAATAAAGGTGGCAGTTGGAATTAGCTCCTTCCAACACCCCCCCTTAATTCCAACTATATAACAAAGACACTATACCCTTAATCACGAAGACCTAAACTTTAACTTGCCTACTAGTCTAAGTCTCAGTAGGCTTACAAAACATTTCATTTTTGTCTTATTGCAAAAGGGTCCATGCTTCTTCATTTGTTTCACCCCTGGTTTAATAAACAGCTCTGAAACTCCCCCATCTACTGCAGAGAATTCTGCGTCATTTTCTTTGCTCAAACCTCCATACTATATTGGCACATACTCTGGTGAAATGTACTTGAACAATGTCTCTATCACTCTGGCAGGACAAGCAACAAAAAACTCTGGATAATTGTCTTGAAGAATTATCAATGCCTTTTTGGTAACTTGTCGCAAACCCCACTTTGCAGGGCCAGGCGTGTTCTTAAAATCAGTAATTTGAACCATTGAAGTTATGCCTCCAGGGTTGAAGCTCAGCTTATGTATCTCCTTTTCTAATAACTCAATCCTCCACCGCAAAAAGAAGTCACTAGCATCATTCAATGTCTTAAGGTATAGCTCCTTATTCTGGAACGCCCCATAATTATTGTAACATACTGGATGTCCTTCCTTGTCATAATCATGCATGTAAGCCACATTATTCCACTCCGCATCAAAGTCCTCTTCCAAAATATTGTAAGCTCCAAAACGTTTCCTCAAGAGAATCGTGTTTTTCAGCATAGTAAAGGCTTCAGAAACCTTGAAGTCTCTTGCTCGGAGAAACTTCAACAGAATCACGTCAGTACATTCATTACCCATGGTGTGAAGAAGAGGAACTCCCGATAGGAAAACGTTTTCTACATGTTGAATTACAACCTCCTCAGTTACCGTGGTAACAGTGACCTCAACTGGAGCTTCAACATCAATTGGTGCAGGGGCAGATGTTGCTTCTTCTTCCTTTACAGTTTCAGTATCAACAGCAAGAGCCTCAGTTGAAGGGGTTGAGACAGTCACAACTTCAGTTACAGTTTCCTCATGCTTCAGAACATCCCCTTGGGCTGGAACCTCAACATGATCTTCAACAACATGACATTGTTTGTCCAAGAACTCAAAAATACTGTTAAGCCCAAATAGGTTCCTGAGAAAATGATCATCGAAAGGATCATCGTCAAAAAAGTCTAAAAAGATAGACATATCAGCGAGGCTTAAATTTTCATTAAACTCTGGCCAACTTAAATTTTCATTAAACTCTGGCCAGCTTTGACTTCAAAGTGCACCAGGCTCGGCTCTGCTTCTCACTTCACAGCGAGCTGAAAGATTGAAAAACCAAAATCATAAAAGCAGAATGCATAATGAAAAATAACAGTTATAAAACCGAATGAAACTCGCACATAATCCTTCATCCAGGATTGCCCTTCCACACTTTTGCTGCACCACAACTTGTTCTATGGGTAAGCAGCCACCGTCACACGCGTGTCTGGTCACCGCACGATCCTCATTCTACCACTAGATTTCTTAGCAACAAACAATACACTCGGCTCCTTTCATGGCTGGAACAAGGAAATCACATTTGACAATATCTTCTGCATGTAGCAGCTTCAGTCAATTCGCCCTTCACCAGAAACTGCTCTGATACCATAACAGAGAGAGAAGAGACTCAAGCACATAACACAGAAAGTTCTGAAGATTAATTGGGTCAGTGGCTTCGTCAGGAAGCTTTGTCATTTGTCAAAGATCCTAGAACCCGCATTTTAACCTTCTGTTGAATTCTGGGTGTTGTAATAAAGGTGGTAGTTGGAATTATCTCCTTCCAACACGGTACACTCAGCTGCATATAATCTTTCTACAGTTGGCCACCTCAAGCCCTCAATCAACATACTAGTGTCGGGGAATCTTTTGTCTCACAACACTTTTTTTCCAAAAGGAGAATGGATGATGGAATGATGAATCTCATCTTCATCTTGGTCTATTAAATAGACCAAACAATGGAAAGGGGACCGCATGCACACACTCCATGTGTCAACATGCAACTTTTATTTTTATTCTAAGTTTAACTTAACTTAGTAATTATCTTAATATAATTTTTTCTTATTTTATTTTTTTACTTTTTGATAACTTTACTTATTTTTCTATTACTATTTTTTTAATTTAACTTCTTATTATTTTTTTTGTTAACTTACTTATTTTTATTATATTTATTAGAACACTATTATTGTTATTTCCATTTTATTTTTTATTATTATTATAAATTTCTTTTTTTTATTATTTATTTACTATTATTATATGATCACAAAAATCTAATCTTTTTTTTTCTTAAAAATGAAAGTGGAATATTAAACTTAAATGTTTTTTTGAAAGTAAAATTGTTTCCATAATTGACTAAGAATATATTTTCCAAGTGAAAAAATATAATATCGGTGATCGTTCGAGAAAATATTCCCTTTGAATGCAATTTTATTTCTTATTTTTTGGTTTTGACTCACGTGATTACTTCCAATCTTTCTACCATATAACCAATGAATTATATGTCAAACTCCAGCAAGAAACCTACCTCCAATAGTTACGAGTTCCCTATTTAATAGTACATGTTTCAGAAACATCCAGGCAAATCTTTTTGATGTGATTTTGGATTTGCACCGTCAAAATTTTTGTGTTAGTTTGCGTGTCTAATTAGTGTTTTCAAGTTGTTATCGTTTTCAAGTTGGATGCTTAACTTTGAAAATTCAAAATACATATCTCTTATGGATAAACATAAGAAGATAACCGATACAACTTTTGAAAGGGATTATATTTTAGAATTTTCCAATCACACAAATCTATTTATAATAGTAGATAAGATCATTATCCTTATAGATTCTTTCTATTGGAGGACTAACCACAAAGTTGATTAATTTTGTAATTTTGACATCTAGATTAATTTTGAAATTTCAAAATACATATCTCTTATGCATAAACATAAGAAGACAGTCAATAAAACTTTGAAAGGGATTGCATTTTAGAATTTTCTAATAACACAAATCTATTCATAGTAATAGATAATATCCTTATCCTTATTTTTTATCATACAGTGTAATCCTTAGGTTCCTCGTATTGGAGGATCAACCACAAAGTTTTGTAATTTTGGCATCTAGATTAACTTTGAAATTTCAAAATACATATCTATTATGGAATCCATCCAACTTTCCCATATTATACAACAATTTCTAGAAATAACCACTCAAGTTGCTCTACAATTTCTGAAACCCCCATGCATGTTGGGGAGATCACAATGTAAAATCAAATGATCTTGCAGTTTTTTTTAAAGGGTTCATATACTGAACAAATAACGATAAAGTAAATATTGAGATATAATAACTGAGTTTTGAATCATTATGATAGACAAAACATCACACTATCACAATGTAAAATCAAATGTTCTTGTAGTTTCTTTAAAGGGTTCATATACAAAACAAATAAAGATAAAGTAAATATTGAGATATAATAACTGAGTTTTGAATCATTGTGACAAAAAAAACATCACATTAGCTCATAGATATATCTAATGTTGCAATGATCTAAGATGATGATTGAGTTTTGAATCATGATAACTAGGTGAAAAACTAAACTAAGTTGCAGCCATAAGTAAAACGTCACATCAACTCACAAAATATATCCAAGGCTAGAATGAACCCCCATACATAGTGCACATAAAACACCACCCTAAGAATTATATACTCTTGATGGATTAAGAATAACCTAGGATGTATGGGGTGGACGTTGAGGTGGGTGGTACAAGAATTGAGGATGCTTTTTAAATGGTAAGGACATTTATATTATTTGTTTGGTATAACTCACAATTCTTCTATTATTAGGCATAAATTACTACTAAGGCAGGAAGATAGGTGAAATAAGGTTATAGAAGCAAAAACCCAGAAGACGCAATTCATTTGGACCTATTAAAATTGAGCATCCTGACCATGCTTCTAAAGGCATTCCCTCGATTCCAAGTTACGTGATTGCTATTGAGTTGGAAAAATAAAATTTTTAGGTTCATTCTCCAAGGTCGAGTCTAGATGTTAAGGATAAGGGAACTCCCATAATATGGAGACATTCTCTTCCAACAACTCCTAATGGGAAACCCAATTCTATATCATCAAAGACTCAGAGATTGTTGTGACAAGTTCAATTAACCATGGGGAACATAAAAAGTGATTGATCTCTTGGTACTAGTAGGAAGTCAATTCTCTCATGATTTGGATATTTATCTTTGTTCATATTTCTTTGGAGAAATTTCTCTAAATGTTGAAATTTTGTCCTTTCTATTTCAGAAAGGGAAATAGCTCTTCAGGTTGATTAGCAAAGGTGATCGATATTTGAGCTTCTTTTGATATTTTGTGAATTTGGAGTGTCTTCTCATTTAGTAATGAACGTGAATCTCTAGAGATACCTTTTATATATTATGAGTTTAGATTAAGTGCGTTGGACTTGATATTCACTCTAAATGTCTTGTGAACCACACAAAAATATGTTGTATATACAAAGAATATACTAAGTTGCATATTCATGACATGACTACCAGTGTACATTTTTCTGGGTTCACATGGGACAACTTATTAGTTGACTGTAAACTATGATATTGTAGATTTTGTTTAGCTTCAAAATGTTTTGAGAATGGTTTGGATATTATTCATGCTTTG
>APFE030778577.1:59128-83130 GCA_000404065.3 Pinus taeda | reverse complement strand
AGGAGAGAAGATTGTAGGCCAGCGCCTACGTACTAGTACAAAAGCAAAGGGGAATCTTTGGAGCATTGTAGCAGGTAGCAGCCTGCGTACTAGTAAATGGATCGGCTAGTACAAGAGCAAAGGGGGTTGTAGCTCCCTACTGGTATAAGACTGCACCAGTACAAATATTGTAAAAGGATTTTCTTATTAAGAAGAAGATTGAGATGACTTGCAGCAGGTGGTTTTCTCCCGCATTGGGTTTCCACCTTATATCATGGTGTTCATGTGTGTGCCTTATGTGTGATGATTTATTCTATGTTACTGCATCTGTTAACTGATAATATGGTTGATAATGTTCTAATGCACTCATCATAAGAAGTTGTGGAAGTAGCATATATGAATCAGAGTTTGGATATGAAAAAGTTTTATTAATGTGATAATACTGATTCACCCCCCCCTCTCAGTATTATTTCCAACAATAGCTATTTATTTATGCTTAATGTATGAATAGCTCAGTATGCGATATGTTTTTCACAACTGTTTCGTCTAACTTTTTATACGAAGTGGTTCATCTTTATTGAATTATTTTCTCATAATAGCTAAATAATCTTTATTACTAGTTGTTATTTGAAATCTTTTTAGATCGCATAATAGATTAATTACACCCCGGGTTAGTATAGATTTAGATGTTTTATGCTTATTAGAATACAATAGCATAGCACTAGATTAAAGTTAGAATTAGAACATCTTAATTACGAATCATTACGTCAGAAACATCAAATTCTACACACACACTCATAAATTGGGAAACTGGTCCCATATCCCCAGTCGGACCCATTATACCAAACGGATAAGGAGCTGCCAACCAAGGTACGAACTGGGCGGGTATCCCCCTTGTTGTAGACCTGAGTTTTGAGGCATCAACATATTTGGCACTAGAAGGAGGGCCTGAACTATGAATGGCAAGAAAATCTAAATCTAAATACCATTCTGAGAGTAAATCTCCCTCACCATCTCCCCTGACTTCTCCATTACACTCAAACCTAGAGTTGGAAGTCGTTGGAGCATCAACCACTGCTACAAACCCTGACATTTCAAAACAATCTACTATCGAAACTCCTGAAGTCGAGTCTCTGATTCACAAACTTCAGTGATTTTCTATTTCTCCTCAAAGATCTGATAAATCTCAAGGCAGTGTGACTTCACAATATAACCCTGCTCATCCCCTGACCAGATTAAAGAGTGAAAAGTTTGGCATTCAACCAACCGAATTACCTCTAGCCAAAAGAAAAAGAGCAAGGAAATCACCTAAAGATTCTGATAGTGAGACTCTTTCATCATCATCATCCATTTCAACCTCTCCACTGTAAAGCCAACCATCCACTCCTCCACTTCAGATCATCATTCATCCACCCACTGGAACCCTCACAACTCCTCCTAAATCATCTATTGTAATACCCTCATCTTCCCAACTGCAGGGATCATCTTCTGCACTTTCCTCTATTAGTAGATCAACGATGGCGCAAACTCCATGGAACAACCCTGGGGCAGACTTAATGCCTGCACCCTTGACTCAAATAGCGACCCATCCTGAGAAATGACTGCCTAAGTTTAATCCTGAGGCAGGCATGCTAGCAAAAGAGCATATAAACAACTTTATGCTATCCATTAATCTCAATGGGGTGACCAATGAAGATGTTGTTGTTCGACTATTTCTTTATACTATGCAAGGAACAGCCGGATCATGGTATTCCTCATTACCCTCTGGATCTATCACTAGTTGGGATATCTTCCAAGAACAATTCCTGACCAAGTTTGGTGATGACGGATCTACGAAAATGCTAATCAATGACTTATCCAACCTTAGGGCTGAATCAAGGGAACCTATCAAATATTTCAATTTACAGTTCAATAAAATATTAAACAAAATTCCTACTGCTTCTCAGCCTAGAAAAGAAGTGCGAATTGAATGGTATATCACTGCTTTACCATCGAACATAGCAATCTTCAGGGACAGGGCTAATAAAACAACTTTAGCTGAAAACATGAAAGAATCAATAGAACTAGAGAAACGTATAATAGCCCTAGAGAAGAAATCCGTGATAGAGGAAGGGAAATCCAAGAAATTCACCTTCAAAGAAGATTCCAAGAAGAAACAAGCAAAAGATCCATTCTATTTGGAAGGATTGCAAAAAGTTCTGAAGACCATGTCCAATGAAATGGTCGACATCAAAAAGCAAGTAGCAGAAACTTCTTCAAAAAAGCCCTATAGAGCTTTTAAAAGAAGTCCTTCAACGGATTCAAAGCTATCCAATGCTATTTCAAGTGCTGAATCCAAAGAAGAGGAAGAGGAAATTGCCACTGAAGGGCAAACCGATGAAGAAGAAGTTGTAGAATTACAAGGAATGTGGGATTTCATCCTCCCACAAGAAGAAGATCAAGAAGTATTCCCAGTTAGCACACGAAGTAGAAATCAGCTTGATCCTCCCCAAACTATCCCCAAGCCAAAGAGCGCAAGCTCTGCAACAAAGGATAAAGTCGCAACAAATAAAACGAAATCTAAAGCAACTCAAACCAGCCCAGTCCAAACAGATTCATCGACTCCATCTAAAACGTTGATCGTTTTGGATGAAATGGAGTACAATATTATAGAAGACATGAAAAAGACTAGGGCCAATATCACTCTTTACGAATTGAGCAAGTTAAAGCACCAACAAAAGATAATGTTGAAAGAATTACATGTTGTGCCAGTTGCACCTTTGCCAGCCATTGTACTTTCTCAAGCTTCCCATAACATGGGAAGACCTCCAACTAATGTGACCAACCAGATTGATCCAACTAACATCACTTTAATTGGAGGAAGATCGAGATCTCATACTCCCCCGTTTCTCCTTACTTATGAAATTTTCAATAAGAATGTACATAATTGCTTAGTGGATTCTGGAGCTTCATCGAATATTTTACCAAAATCCATATGTACTAAGTTAAACGTTCAACCACAGAAATCTGCTATGCGCATAGTTCAGCTAGATCAGTCGCAAGTCGAAGTGATTGGCGAACTAAATCAAGTAACCATAAGGTTGTCATCCAACCCAAAGGTATGTCAAGTTATTGACATTTTAGTTGCTGATATTCCAGAATTTTATGGCTTAATTCTTAGCAGGGATTGGTCAGAAAAACTTCATGGATACTTCGCAACTGACTGGTCGCACATGTGGCTGCCCTACAATGGTAAACCAAATCAAATAAAAGTTGAACAAGAACTACATCAGAAATACATAGTAACAGAACTAGAGGGGGAAAATGAACCAGTAGCATATAACAATAACATTATTGGCAATTACTCAGTGGATTCTTTCCTCAGAAATTTTAATGCTCATACGTCACCTTACTTAGAACATTCTGTTTTGTCCCAAGTCGAAAATTTTTCTCAAACGGATAGTTCAAAATGTATCAATTTTTTAGATAGTCCTGTAAATAAATCTTTGTTTCGGAAATTATTTTTTGATGGTTCTAAATCTAACGAGGGAGCAGGAGCAGGATGCGTGCTAATTAGTCCAGAAGGAGATAAAATTATGTTAACATGTAGACTCGAATTTGATTTCACTAACAATACAGCAGAATATGAGGCTTTAGTCCAAGGGTTGTACAAAGCAATTGGGTTAGACGTCAAGTACCTCCAAGTTTTCGGAGACTCTGAAATTGTAGTCAGACAAGTACGTAATACTATACATTGCTTATCGGGTCATTTAAAACATTATCAATCTTTAGTTCAAGATCTGACTGAGCATTTTATAGCATTTAATATTTCATCAATTCCCAGACTCCAGAATGCAAGTGCGGACCTTTTAGCTAACATAGCTTCTAAGCTCATTCCTTCAGAGGATTTTAGTCCAGATAGATTCTCAATAGAATTAATATTTAGACCTTCTATTCCTGATAACATCACAAATTGGAGAATATTCAACGACGATCCTGATATCATGAATTTCCTCACATCTGAAGGATCCTACTCCAATCAAATAATTGACGAAGACCAACATGATCGACAATTGCAACAAGATAGCACTAACAATGCTATACCTAAGTCGGTGGTCAAATTAGAAGACCTGTACGATTTTAAAGATCATTTTAAAAGGTCCACCAATTCAAAACTCCAAAGTTCAACTTCGAATTACGAATTAGTAAACCTAGGAACCGATGCCAAACCACAAAACATTAATCTAGGCCTCGGCCTAGCCCTTGAAGAAAAATCAGCGTATATTCGTCTTTTGAGACAATATAAAAACGTCTTTGCTTGGAACTATGATGAACTCAAAACATACGACACTTCCATCATCCAACATACTATTCCAATGATCGATAATAAAAAACTTGTCCAACAAAAATTGAGAAAGATCCATCCCAACTTAAAAAATCAGATAAAGACTGAACTCAATAAGTTATTGAAAGCCAAAATAATCTTTCCCGTCAGACATTCTAAATGGGTTTCCAATATGGTACCTGTTAGAAAGAAAAATGGAGATATTCGAATTTGCATTGACTTTCGAAACCTTAACAAGGCCTGCCAAAAAGATAATTTTCCTTTACCACCTATGGAACAAATATTGCGGCCAGTGGTGGGCTCAGAATTAATGTCTTTCTTGGATGGATTTTCAAGATACAATCAAGTGTTGGTACATCATGATGATCAATTAAAAACCACATTCAGAACTAAATGGGGCACATACACATATTGAAAGATGCCATTTGGTTTGATTAATGATGGTGCCACATTTCAGAGAGCCATGGACATCACATTCAAAGGTTTAGTCAATAAATCTGTAGTAATTTATTTGGATGATATAACCGTGTATTCCAAGAAGCGAAGCAACCATCTTAGAGATTTAAAACAAATCTTCCAACTTTGTTTAAGGTATGGAATTTCACTTAACCCGAAAAAATATTTTTTCGCATTAAGTGAAGGGAAACTTCTAGGATTCATAGTGTCAAAATCTGGAATTCACATCGATTCTGACAGAATCAAAGAGATTTCTGAAATATCCCTACCTTACAACAAAAAAGCCATGCAATCTTTCCTTGGTCAAATCAACTTTGTAAAGAGATTTGTTCTAGATTTTTCAAGAATCGTGTCTCCTTTACAAGCCATGATTAAAAAGAACTCAAATTTTAAATGGGGCCAAGATGAACACAAAGCATTCAACTTGATCAAACAAGTTATTATTAATGCTCCATCTTTAGCAACTCCGAATTTTTCAGAGCCTTTTGTTTTATATACATTTGCCTCATATAGGTCATATGCTGTGATACTCACTCGAGCGAATCAAGAAAAGGTGGAAGCCCCAATTGCTTTTTTCAGTTCAAATTTACAGGGTGCTTAGTTAAATTATTCAGATGTGGAGAAACATGCTTATGTTGTTTTCAAAGAAATCAAATATTTGTGGAAGCCCCAATTGCTTTTTTCAGTTCAAATTTACAGGGTGCTTAATTAAATTATTCAGATGTGGAGAAACATGCTTATGCTGTTTTCAAAGAAATCAAATATTTCAGACCTTTTCTACTCAAAACCCATACTAAAATTATAGTACCGTTTCTAGCGGTAAGAAATCTTCTAGTACAGAAGGATGTGGGTGAGAAAAGAGCCAATTGGGTTACTGTCTTACAAGAATATGACATAGAAATCAAACCAGCAAACATTGTAAAAGGTCAAGGCTTTTGCAAAATGCTGGCTAGAGCGTCACGAATTTCTGAAAATCCATCTGCAAAGGTATAAATGTGCGAGGTAAGCCTAAATGATGCTGAGTCATTATATGCTGATATCATTTATTATCTTAAAAATGGATATGCTCCTTCACACCTCAACCATACTATGAAAAGAGCTCTAAAGTTGAAAGCCAAACAATATCAGCTCATAAATGATATTCTTTTTAGAATAAATTATGATTCTGTTCTCCTTAGATGTCTTGAGAAATCTGAAGCTGAAAAAGTTTTGCAGGAACTCCACGATGGGCCAGCAGGCGGACACTATGCTAGAGATGATACTGCACATAAAATCTTGCGCGCAGGCTATTACTGGCCCACATTATTCAAAGACTTGCACAGTTATGTGAGGAAATGTCAAGTCTGCCAAACTAATGCTAGGAGACAAAAGAAGCCATCCTTCCCACTACAGCCAGTTAACATTGAGCAACCTTTCAGTCAGTGGGGATTGGACATAATAGGTGAGATCGTTCCTCACTCTTCTAAGCAGCATAGATATATCCTTACAACAACAGATTATTTTACTAAGTGGGTAGAAGTAGTTTCACTCAAGACGGCTAATGCTGAAAATATCATTGAGTTCATAGATCAATTTATAATCACCAGGTTTGGATTTCCTTCCGCTTTAATGTTTGATAATGCATCATACTTTTCTGGAAATGCAATGACTGAATTTGCACTTGAAAGAGGATTCAAACTTAAATATTCAGCCAATTATTATCACAGGGCAATGGGTTAGCCGAGTCTACAAATAAAAACCTATTCAGGATTATGAAAAGAACAGTAGACCAAAATCATAAAAATTGGCATAAATCCTTAATCTACACTTTGTGGGTAGACCGAATAATGAAATTTTTTTCCATTGGCACTTCTCCCTTTAATTTAATTTATGGGAAATAAGTGGTTCTTCCGACTCATTTAGAAATTCCCTCTTTGTCTCTAGTTCAATACATTGATGAAATACCAACTTCCTCATTACACCTAAGACAAATGGAAATAATCAAATTAGAAGAACAACGCGAACAGGCTAAGAAAACGCATGCTTATCATCAAGCACTAGTAAAATCCTCTTTTGATTCAAACATAATGACCAAAAAAGATTTTCAGATGGGAGACTTAGTTTTAAAATGGGACAAGGCACATGAAGAAAAGGGGAAACATACAAAATTTCAAAGAATGTGGCTTGGTACTTTTCCAATTGTAGAAGTCTTAGGTCCATCAACATTTGTGTTACAGGATTTAGCAGGTAAAAGAGACTCTTTTCCTGTCAACAGACAAATTCTTAAGAAATATTTTCCATAGAAGATTATTCTTCTATTTTTGTAGAGTAATACTTTTCTTCTCATAATAAAACCAGTTGTGAATGGTTACATTAGGCATTTACGAAAAAGACACTAACTCTCTTTCAGATTTTGATTTTTCGCTTTTATAAATGGAAAATCTTTTGGAAAATTGATCTTTATTATTGAAAGATATAGTTAAAGACTCTAACCTAGATATGACACTAGTTTCAACTTCATAAAGTTTGATGAAACAACCTTTAGTGAAGAAATTGTTTTATATCAGTGCAATGAAAGGTATCAATAACAAAATAAAGATTCTCTGTAGAACAGCTACTTCAAAAAACTCTATCACTGTCATCTAGAGCTATCTAAAGGAAACAATGACTTCCTCCCTGCTAAGGAAATCACAACTTTCAGAGGAAAAATCCAAGCATACACTTCATCTTGAAGAATGAGAGGTCTCATCACGAGCCGGCTTATCATAATCACAGATATTATAACTTGCTGACTTTGCCAAATACTGCATACCACAATAGGGCAATGACTCAAGATTGTTACAATCAAGAGGCAAGGGGTCTCATCATGAGCTAGCTTGTTCAACAAAGTTATAAATTGAGTGAATGACTGTGTCATAAATTGGCTATCAAACCAAGACATTGTTCTTTAGGAATAAAAAGAAAATCAAAGAAATAAGTGTGGATGTGGATTCTTCTTTGAGAGTTGTAGGTTTCTTTAAGTAGGATACAGGATCATTGATAGGTAACAGGTAACCCTGTCGAGGCTATAAACGCCTTCTGGCAGCAGAGGCTCTACCTACGACAAATGAGCATATTTAAAACTGGTTTACAGAGAAGACTTTGTTTATTTTTACAGACCAAGTAATGGTTGATGTAAATACAAGGACTAACTTGAGGGAGCAAATAATCAAAGTTGAAAATAGTTGAAACACTATGTCATTGACAGGTTAGAGCATAATGTACTTTATCTTTCCATAATAAAGTTTAATTTTCTGAAAATTTTCCTGTTTTGGAAGTTGAAAAAATTCAATAGAAACACAGAGATAACTGGTTCTTCCAAGTGAATCGCCAATTGTTGTGGCCACCAACAACCCTTCTCCTTATGAAGTGTTATTGCTAATACTAAATAAGTTAGGACCCTTAGTAACAAATTGAAAAAAATCAATTAGTGTTATATTTCCTTTTAGATGAAACTTACAACATCATGGACTTAGGAAAATACCTTTGAAAACTCTAAGAAACCTAAGTTTCATAATGAAGAAAGTAAATTCACTCCTTAAGAGAGATCACATCGCGCAAAGAATGATAGGGTACCTTCTAAATGAGCCAAAATGATAAAAAACGCGAGATTGCGACACGAAACTCCATCGCATCACATGCATTAAGAAGCACTCACGTTGAAAAACCTTAAAATTGCTGATATGCGATATCGCATATCGCACATCGTAAAAATCACATGAATTACACATAATGGTTATAAAAATTAAGCGATCTGTGATCTTGTGATATTGTGACCAAGCAACCTTGCGATAGAAAAACATGATGCAATTGCGGTAATGCGATACAGCGAACTGCGATATCGCAAAGCAAAAATCGCAAGACCTCTCCATCACAGTTCGTTCTGGCTCATTATTCGAGGAAACTTTTTCTAGGCCAAGAACTGGTCATGCACTTTAATGCGAATTAATGAGTTGTTACCAGTTGTTAATGAAGGATGGTGCTGTGTTTTTCGAAGAACTAGTTCACATAAGGTGGTGTGTTTTGCATATCTTTGGCATTTAAAGTTTTCTTGTCATTATTTTTATCATTACTTCCACCCCAATTGTAAACTGCAGGAACAAAGGACAAAGCGTTATACAAGGAAGTATGCAGGAAACTATGAGAAGGAAAGACTGTACTCCAATGTCCATTTCAGAAGGCACACCTAATCCACTTAAGGGAGAGAAAGAGCCACAGAACTCTTCTGAGGCATCCATCACAAATTTCTCATATCCAGCCATGGTTGAATGGGTACTGAACGATGCTGATACCAGAAACAGACAGTTTAATGCTTAGGGTCAAGAGCTCACGGAATCACTATTTTTACAAATTCTGAGCTTTATACCAAGAGAAAAAGGCGCAAGAGGAGAAAAATGCATCAGGGAAGCCCGGATCAAGAAATAGAGGCAGTTTCCGATGCGTGCATCGCTAAGAAAACTTGCTCGAAAAGGAAGGCTTCTAATTACTCAGTCACCTGCAAGCCCCAAAAATTGCAAGAAAGCAACGATAGAAACAAACTGGAAACATAAAGCTAAAGAAAAAGCAGAAGCAATCCAAGGGTTAACCAAGTTGAAATGGGATTATTCAGGCATACATGGCAAAGCCACATAGTCATTGGATGACTCTCAAGTATATCATCAATTTTGTTGAGAAGATAGTGCCAACTATTGCTGATTTTGTTTTCTTAACTCAACCAAAGACGAAAGATAGTCAGCCGACTCTACTCAGGAAAATATTGAATGCTTGCGACGTTAAGGAGCAAATTTAGAAATAGTTAGATATTAGATTTAATTTTAGAAATAGTTTTGCTTAGAAAAATGATGGTCATTTAAACCGAATCCTCAATTTATGTAAATAAGTTATTTAGTTAGTAGTATTTAAACCCTTCTCATGCAATTAGAGAAGGGTCTAGAAATTTATCAAAAACTTGTCCTAGAACATGCACTTTTGCACCCGCAGAGGAGTTTTGATGAATGAAAGAAACAAGTTTATTGATATTTGCATTTATATTTGCTACTGATGTTGCACTTCTGTACCTTAGTGGATGTTAAATCAAGGAGAGATAAATCAATTGTCACTTGAAGCTCATGAGTAGGACTAGTTATAAATGGTACTTTTATCTCTTAACCATTTCTGCTTGTGTTAAAGTGATATTCAGTTTTCAGTTGTTTATATATTGCAGCGTGGATGCCTGAGTTATCATTTGGCACTTTTGTACGATGATAACCATTTATTTATGCTTAGTGTATGAATAGCTCATTTATGCGATAAGTTTTCACAACTTTTTCGTCTAACTTCTTATACGAAGTAGTTCATCTTTATTGAATTCTTTTCTTATAATAGCTGAATGATCTTTATTACCAGTTATTGTTTGAAATCTTTTTAGATCGCATAGAAGAAAGATCACACCCCGGGTTAGCATAAATTTTGATGTTTTTCTGTTTAT
Source organism: Pinus taeda (assembly GCA_000404065.3). NCBI lineage: Eukaryota > Viridiplantae > Streptophyta > Pinopsida > Pinales > Pinaceae > Pinus > Pinus taeda. Next base: position 72,886 of record APFE030778577.1, on the reverse strand, counting down.
TAGAATACAATAACATAGCATTAGATTAGAATTAGAATAGAAGTATTCCATTTAGAATAGAAATACCCATCTTTCTCACACACACACAATGAATTGGGAAACTGGTCCCATATCCCCAGTCGGACCCGCTATACCAAACAAATAAGGAGCTTCCAACCAAGGTCCGGACCGGGCGGGTGTCCCTCTTGTTCTAGACCCAATTTTCGGGGCCTTCAACATAATCTTGCAGTAGTTCAGGTAGAGTTGGGAGGCCTCCATGCGAAGATCTCCACACCGACAAAGTTACTCAAGGGAAAGTCATGAAGTTTGTGTTGGGGGCCTATTGGGTGCAAGATCCCTGAAGGAAAGTTTTTGGGCTTAAAGCCCAACTTTTCGCTACAAAATGTAAATCCGATGTAAAGTCTCGACATTTTGTGGACGCGGAGCGTGAAGTTGTAAGTGAGTCATATGGTTGTCCACCCTCAATTTTGTATTGTAATGTCCACTTTAGAGATCTACCCATGGTCCACGAACCATGGGATTGTATAAAAAGAATGAGGCTCTAAGTAATTGAGAGATCTAATTCAAGTAGTGATCATGGAATAGAAGCATAGCAGAGGATATGTGTAAAGTCAAGTCTTTGGGTTGTAAAGTAGGAGAAGGCTCTGCAGCTGAGTGTGCAGAGGCCTAGTAGTCCACAGCTAAGTGCGCGGACCCCTGTAGCTGAGTGTGCAAGGCGAGTCGAGTCTGTAACTATTGAGCATTAATAAAGAGAATTTTTACATCAATTTTGTGTATTTATTGCCTGTTTTCTATATATTGGGTATAAATTACATTTTTGTTGTCTATATGGTGCAAAAACATATATAACTGCGTAAATTAAGTGAATGTGAGTTAAAGTATATGGTTACGTGAAACTGATTAACATATATAAGAGGGTAATTAAGATTCATGGTGTAACTTGGGAAAATAGTGTAGATCGCTCCAGTAGCAGCGTGAAATCACCTCATCCCCGCTGGTTAGGGCTGCGTGAAGGACAATTATAGCATATTTCAAAGGTATCGTAAGTCAGAACAGTGCATGAAGTAACCTGTGCAAAGGTAGGCACAGTTGGACTAAATCAACCCCTCAGACATCTCAAGGATGGAGAAACTTTGTTCCAGCATCCCCCCATACTGCTTCAGGTGAGACTTCAGTCCGTGCCACGGGATGATGCCGAAGGGGCCAATAGTGTAGGGATTTGTTTGGCTAATTAACTCTGAACCTGGGTCAGGTCCCATCAAGCCAACACTCACCGAAGATAAAGATTTTGTGTGAAAAATAAAAATGACCATATGTGGACTCAAACAAGCTCCGAGAACTTAGTATGCAATAATGGATCGATACCTTCTGAAAAAAGGCTTTAAGAAAGGTACTGCAAACACAAATTTATACATCAAGTCTGAAGGCTATCATCTACTAATTATAGTAGTATACGTGGATGACATAATCTTTGGAAACGACATGGAACAATTGGGAAATTAATTCGCAAATTGTACATGGATATATTTCAATATGTCCATGATTAGAGAGTTTTATTTTTTCTTGGGATTATAAATTTCTAAATCACAGAATGGATTGTTTATCTCCCAATACAAGTACATATAAGAAAATCTAAAGAAGTTTGGGTTGGAAGATTACAAGCTAGTTACCACACCTATGGTTACAAGTTGTAAATTTTGAAAAGAAGATGAGACAACACTAGTAAATCATAATGAATATAGATCCATTATATGAATCTTGTTATATATGATAGTTTCGTGACAAATCATCCTACAAGTGGTGGGTCTTGTGCACATATTTCAAGCTTTCCCTCATGAAAGTCATGTTATCGTTGTCAAAAGGATCTTCAAATATCTTCAAGGGAAAACACATTATGGACTATGGTATGATAAATGCAAATGGTTTAAGTTGAAGGCCTACACTAATGCTGATTGGGAAGAAAATATTGATGATAGGAAGAGAATCTTAGGTACAACATTATTTTTGGGGAATTTCTTGGTGTCACAGGTCAGCAAGAAACAAACCTCCATTTCTTTATCAACATTTGAAGCATAGTATATTGTAGTTGCGACTTGATGCTCATAAATTCTATGGATGAAGTAGACCTTGAAGGATGTCAAGGTCAAGTTGACTGATCCTATTCTAATTATATGTGATAATACAAGTACCATCAATATCTCTAAGAATCCTTCATGCATTCCAAGACCAAGCACATCCCTATCAAGTTCCATTTTTTAAGGGAATAGGTTGCATCCAATGTTGTTAGAATTGAATATGTAGCCACTAAATACCAACTTTCAGATATCTTTACTAAGCCATTAGCAAGAGAACCCTTCAAATATCTTAGGCAGCAAATAGGATTTATGACTTCTCCTCCCAAATGACTCAATTTTGGCATTGTTGCTAGCTAGTCAACATGTGGGATCAATGGAAGAGTAGGATCCCATGGTGTAGAGGGAGTATTCAAGGGCATCCTTTTCCATTGATGCCAAAGGGGGGGAAGATTACTGGAGAAACTGACAAGAACAAAAATAAAGAAGACCATTCTTAGTTTCAAGGGGAGCTTATGTTGTTTCCATCAATTCCAAAGGGGGATATTGTTAGCTAATTAACATTATCGAATTATGGAATTTTGTATGTTGGTATTGATGTCAACCAGACAAGAATTAAGGAATAGATATTTATAAGCATGTTTTAGGTAATAGATGGGCTTAAATACTACATCAGACCTCCATTTCTCTAAATTCCTCTGAAAGCGCTTTCCAACTGTATGTGGAAGTCAATAAATTTCCATTGGGATCAAAAGTTATTGACTACTGAAGTTAGGGTCTTAAAGTTCAAGGTAGGCAGAATTTCAGACCCTACAAATTTCAGAACCAGAAATATCAAAGCAAGTCACAATATTGAAGGTCGGAGCCTCAATTAATCAAAGTAGGAGAACATTGGGAGCCCATTTTTGGAAGGTTGGGGGCATCAGAACCTTGGAACCTTGGATTATCAAAGGTCAGAATGTCGTAAGTCCTTATTAATGGAATTCATTTGAAAGCACCAAAGAATGTGGGAAATGAGAATTACAAAGGAACTCATTAAAAATCCATGGACCAAGAGGACACTTTCTCTCTCCTATGTAGGACACATGGCAGTAGCTGATTGGCCCCTCAAGAGCTGACCATATAGATGACATTAGCATGAAATGGAATTTCATAGGACACATGGTAGCCATAATCAGAAACAATGGGTGGCCTAATGGGGAAATCTTAGTAATAAGTGGTACCACTAAGAACATGGCATGTGGAAAATATGACAACAATAAGATGTCATTTCAGAGGTTAGCATATCCTAGGTTGGAGTTTTCGTAACTACTATCTAATTGTTTTAAGGAAATTTTATGATTCGATGAAAGGGGCTTCGATGAAACTAGCACATGGTCATGGGAGACCTAAAGAACCAAGGGTGCAGAGCAATGTTAGCATCTATGTGCTATGAAGTAGTTGAGTGGCTATACATTTCATAACTCCTGTGTAAATCCTTTTGAAAATGTTCTAAATCGATAAAGGAGATCTGATGTCGACCGACGCTTGGTCATGAGAGATCCAAAGGATCAAGGACACAGAGAAGGCCTAAGCACCTAAAGTTGAATTATGAGAAAGCTTTGATATGCAAGAGCTTTGAAGTGTTTTTGCTTGGTTAAGGACACCCAAAATAACCAAAGGAAGAAGAGAAAATACAAAGGGAGATTGGCCCCCGACAGGAATTAAAGGCCTTAGCACCTAAAATCTAAGCCATTGGTTACAACAATCAGTCCCATGGAGGAAAATCAAGAAAGAGCCAAGAGAAAGGAGCTTGGAACCTCTCGACCTCGTAATATCATTCGAATAAAATATACGAGATATGATGGCTCTAATATTGCATCACCAAAGGGCTATACCGATGGTCACACACAATGGTCATATGAAATAAAATGATAAGGATGCTAAGCACTAAGGGGATAAAAGCATTAGCACTGTGAGATACCGTAACTTTGTTTTAATAAATTTACGATGCGTGGAGCTCTGATATAGTAGTACAAATAGTTAAAGGATGAATGGGTCAGAAGCTAGAGATTAAATGAAAGTCATAGGAGTTGTTTAAAGGAGTTACTGGCATACGTAGATATCAATGTTTCAAGGCAACGAGGACAACGTTTCACAGGGAAAAATTGTTGGGCTTGTCCCAATGTTGAAACAAATCCATCTCTAATCTCCCATGAACACATTATAGACTTAAATGAGGAACAAAAAGTCCATGTTGAAGTACATGTCAATCTCTATGTGTGTTATGAATCAGAGATGAAATGACTTGTTGGAGTGTGCACGTTGACAAAAATTGAATTCTTAGAATTGAGAATCACACAGAGAGTCTGTAAAGTACTCAAGAGCCCATACTTGTGTTTAAATGCAATAGCAAAGTTGCAACATCAAATGAAAAAATAGCATGGAGGATCCATACAGAGGTACACTCATGAAGTTTGGGAACAAGTAGCAAAGGAATCATTGAGAAATGTGTAGAAAATGAAAAAAACTTGTGATTTCCATTGAGAAAAGTGGGGAAGAGATCATTGTTGTTTATGTGCTCAAGAGTGTGGAGCTAACAATGAGCTATGTAATTGGGCCAAGTGTTGAACTGAAGAAATGTTCTATAGAGAGATTATGAGAGAGAAGTCTGGGAGTAGAGTATATGCGGTGGTGAGAAGAGGATAGTGTGATACTGTGTGAGGCCGAGAGAACCTGTGGAGCAGTAGAGAACTAAGAGTAGAAGTTTCTTGCAATGAACCAAATTGGTATTTATTTGTATATGTATTTGCCTCTGTTTTCATTTTGAAAATTGTATGAAAAGTAGAACATCGACAAGAGCAGGTTGTGTCCTGAATTCATAAGATGTTGGTGCCTCTTGGAAAGTAGGTGCTTTCTATCCTAAGGGGATCGATGCCTCCTATGAGTGGATACTCACAAACAGATTGATGTAATTAAGTAGGTTCTTAATTGACATTATAACAACAAACATATTGGTGGTTTTTTCCCTTTGGGTTTCCATGTGAAAATATTAGTGTCAATATGTGTATGTTCTCATGTAATAGATTGTATGTACATATCAATGTCTCATCTTGCTGCTCATTTTCATTATGTATGAATGCTCTCATAAGTAATAGACAACAGAGGAAAGAACTAAACACATATTCATAATTTTTTTTAAGAAATTCATTATTACTTATTCACCCTCCCCCCCAAGTAATTCCCTATTCCAACAGGTGCCTCATTCAAGTTGGAGCATAGAGCAAGTCAAATATTTATCATCACTGAGGTTGATGCCTTGATCATGTTGTATCTTACCATGAGTTTTTGCTTGTGCATTTTCGAGGTCATTTCCTCAATCAAGTTGTAGTGTAATAAAAGTAAAACCTTTCATATCTTGGGGTGGGTTCCTCTATTAGGTCATTTCTTACAAATCTATGTAATGAACTGAAGAAAAGGAAAAAGAAGTATTTATGTTTTTCTCCCATATGGGTTTCTTCATAAAAGCTTGTGTCTCCTTGTGTTGATGTGATGACTTCTTGATGTGTTAATGTTGATATTTTAATGGATTCTTGATGAATTGTTCTATTCATTGATATGATGCTAATATGTTATGATTCATTTCTACATAAAGGTTTATTGATAAAATATATGAAATGGTAAAATTGATATCACACTAATTCAACCACCTCTCTTCATGTGATATTTTGTCCAACAAGATGTACATATCATTGATGACATGGTGGTATGGTGGATGATGTAGCAGCACAATTGGGTTCCACATGGAATGCCCAATTAGCATTTTTGGATGGCTAATAGGTCCAAATATGGGTGACATGTGTCACCACTCAAAGTGTGTCATGTGGCATTATGGCATCACAATGACATCAACACACATTTTACTATGGACCCCTAAGGATCAGGTCATATAGCATGGTCATATGAAATTTTTAAGGTCTACCCCCTATCAAGGTCAGCCTTGTACATGTATATATATGTGACTTGGTGGCATGGAGTGATACATGATTTGTGTTTTGTTGTGTAATAAACATTGGGAGTGCCATCATGGTTTGAACAAAGTAGTTATGGGAAATAAGAAGTCTCAAGATTGAGACTTGGCTTATGGTTGGCACAGTTCATGGTCTAATTTGGTCCTCTATTGTGAGGTTGAGGTGTATCTTATGATTGACATGATTTTTGGTCTAATGTGCCTCTCTATTGTGAGGTTAACACTTGATTTATTGTTAGCACAATTTGTGGTCTGGCATGGATCTATGTTGCAAGGTTGAGTTGTGGCCTATGGTTGGAACACATTTGTGGTCTAAAGTGACCCTCTTTTGCAAGGTTAATTTGTGACTTATGGTTGATAATTTTTGTGACTTATGGTTGGCACTCTTGTGATCTTACATGGACCTTTGTAGTGAGGTTGAGCTGTGAATTATGATTGGCCTGCATTTGTGGTTAGACATGTATCTCTATTGAAAGGCTAGACAAATATTTGGCATTTTCATGATCAGATGTGGCGCTCACTTGCGAGGCTAAGTCATTGACAAATAACATAGTGTTGGCTCCCATATTGTTCTGGTGAATAAGAGAAATCTGAGAATTTATTCATGTTAAAAGGGCTGATGTCCCTTCACCTCAGGGCTTATTCCCTATTTTTATTCTAAAAATGTTCAATAGAAAAAAAAAATATAGGACCATATTAATGATATGAAATCATTTTCAAAAGAAAATTTGGTTAAACTTTGACATTTTACCAAACTTATGTAAATAAATGATTCTTGAACTCAATGTAAACTTCAAAATGCAATTATGATAAAAATGATGAGGCTCATCAATAGGTAAACTATATGGGTCATAATGCCACTCTCTAGCTTATTAAAATTGATTTTTCTCACATTTATTTACATATTTTGTTATATTTTTCTTAGTGAGAAGGGTGAAGATGAGTCACTATGTCATGTGGCCCAATATGTATTAAATGTAGGAATTGGAGTAGTTTTGGGTTGACATAAGTGAAGGAACTCAAAGTGGGAAAGAAAGAGAGATTTTAGGAGATTGGCCTCCCTCTTTAACTCCTCAGATCATTCGAAGATTCCTCCACCATATCTCATCAACTCAGAGTTACTAGCATCCAAGAAAGTTGAGTCCATTGGAAACCAAGCTAGTGACAGTTAAGAAAGAGTCATTCTCAAGTTAGGAAGACAAGTATCCCTATTTTCTAGGGAGTGTTGGGAGCTCCAATTTTGTATAAATAATCGAGACAAGGGAATCATTAGGATTGGACTTTTTGTTGTAGCCAAGAGACAATTTGAGTTGAAACATTTTGATTGTTATTGTTACGTTGTATTTGACATTTTGATGATAATAAGAAATTATACCTTGATCCAACACTGAGTTGAACCATAGGGATGAAGCTCTTGGGTTAGGGCCCAACCCTAGTAGCATAAGTTCCTCTTTTTGTATCTGTATTCTTAGATTATGATGATAGTTAGCTGCTGAAGTATATTTATGTTTTGTTTATCTTAACAAGTATTTGAATTATTGCTTAACCTAGTTTCCATTAGTTTGAAGAGGTAGATCAATGGTGCAGTAGTGAAGGAATGTACTTTAGAAAATATTGTCACAATGGCCTCTATCTCATCTCCCTCATGGGATCATGATAAGAGGGCTCCACTCTCACAGCCCCAAAAACAGAGTTTTTCTTTTGGTCATTGTGTAGCTTAGGGTTGATTCCTAAATAGATCATTGTTTATGATTTCTTGGAAGAACTTGCAATTGTTATATTGTTCCCTTAAGTTTTTTGTATCTTAAAATTCATTCCATTTCATAGATCTAGTCCTTAATAATAGATAGATCAACTTGCTCAAATTCAATTCATGTTTTCCATTTTGACATGTAGTGATGCATAAATGAAAATAAAAATAGGTTTTGTAGCAAGGATTGTTGATCTGGAGGGAGGAACTCATCCAACCTGCTTCACCTAGGTCCTCTCCACTTTCTTCCAAGGCACACCATCCCATACTTTGAACCTATGTTTCACAGCCATCGTGATCAAGCCACCTTAGGCAAGTTCAACCTCCTTGGAGTGATGGGCATAGTCTTGGGTAATGTGCACCTTCCCTACACCTTCTATCACCATCATGAATCTCTCGAGTACCTCTTTTCACTTTTCTTGCCTCCCTAAGCCCTTCACCTAACTTCCTGTAGCAAATTAGGACATCCTATAGCAGATTAGGACATCATGTAGTAGTTTCTTGTAGGAGCTATAGGATATCCTGTAGAAACCTATTTGACCCTGTTTTGACCAAATATGGTAGTATAAGAGTAGTTTAGGCCCTCATCTTGGATTCCATTCCTATCAATGCCACTTGAGATCAGCTCTCCCATGCCTTATCCCTCTGCAAGATCAGACATAATATCATAGTGCTTCCATTTCTGAATTTAGAAATTAAAAATTTCTTTCTTTGAAAATGTAAAATGAGATAGTTAATGCAAATATGTATGATTCCTAGAATGATAGAAAAACTTTCCATTTCCATACAATCCTAATAGCTAGAGGATAAATTGAAAGGTTAGCATAGTTATTTTCTACCAGTAATTGGTGTTATTTTCTAGTGTAAGACTCTATCCTAAGGTCCTTTACCAGATCTATATTCTCTAATCTTAAATGCAATAAAAGGGAAATAATTTATTTTCTTACAATACATTCAAACGATGATAATTTAGAATTTAAATCTAATTCCTACAATTTAAATAGTGAACATTTCATTTCAATCACTTACATGAGTAATCTATGCATAGAGGGATACCTTTACCGATAGCCCAATGGAGATGCCCTTCAATTGCTAATCTTACTGGAACACTCCTCTTGACTATTGACCGGATTTACCTCCCAGCCAACTAGGAAGTATTCCTGGCCCAGGAAACCTCCACAAGTTCCCTAGCCCTCTGAGCCCAAGTCCAACCAGATGTAGTGTCTCCAAGATAAAATAATACTCCCTCAAACAATTCCTCCAAAACCACAGCCAGACCAAAACCAAAATCAAGACCAAGGGACCTCCCCTCCTTCCCTCATCCTTGTTATAGGTCCAAATCTCACTATTATCGTTTGTGATGTTGCACTCATGGCCTAGGGAAACCCCTCCTTCCAAACCTGGTCCCAAATTTAAAAAACAGTGTTTTATTCCCTGTACGTGACATTGCCCTGAGTTAAACGCGTGTATACGTGGGTCTGCATATACCAAACCCACGTATATGTATTAAAACACTTTAAAAAAATATAAAAATCCTTATTTTCGGGCGGAGATCGCAGGTTTTACCTGCTGATCACCTGTTAGTGCCCATGGCCCAACTGTTCCCAACCAACTCCTTACTAAAAAACTACTTTGGGATTGGTATAAAAAGACATCAAAGGGAAGGCCTAAAGGGGGAGATAAGAGAGAGAAAGGTTACTATACTGAGATTTTTCCCCTGACTAGGTCTGAAGACCCTTGTGCCTTCTGCACTTCCCCCATTTGTACATGAAACCCTTGTTTCCTTGTGATTTGATGTTCATCCACTAGTTATGGCATCATGGAGTGAGTCTTGGAAGGAGATATGATAGAGGCTTGAGGTGGGACGGATCCGGAAGGAAGCTTTGCTTGGAGCCTGTGAAAGGTTACTCAGGTGATATTACTACTTTTATATATTCTATTTGTCTATAATAAAGAAACACGTCTTGGTTCCCGATATGCTTCTTCTTTATGTTTATGATGTTCATGTTTGAATTTCATATATGAATGGTTGTTTTAAGTTCATAACTAACTTCCTTCTTTTATAACATAAAGATGATTTCTTTATAAGTAGTCTTTGTCCATATACTGCTGCATTCTTTGGAATTGGTTGTTTTGCAGGACAAGGGAGCGAAAGGGACTTGAAGAAGGGTTTGGACCCTTGAGGAACTTCTTGAACGTAGGACCTGAGGTACGCCCTTCTTACTTTAGAATTTGCTTATTATAGCGTAATGGCTGTGTGAATGTGTGTTTCTCTATTTAGACAACTTTCAGTCTGCTAGGGTTTCCACCCAAAAGCCCTAGGGGAGCAAGTCCCTCAAAAGAATTGGCAACTCCACTGGGGACAAAACTCTTGTTATTCCTAGTTTGGGTGTTTGTCAAGCCAATCAGGGATCAGTTTCTTGTTGGTTTGTTGTTACTGTCTAGTCTATTCTTGACTTCTGAAGTTTGCTAGTTTCTTCAATTTGTTTTTTATTTTTCTTGAAATCTTTCATATACGTTGTTTTCCTTAGTTACAGAAGCGTATAAACACGTGTTTCCTGAAGTAAACTCGCGTATACGCAGGTTTCCTCAGGCACAGTCACGTATACACGCAATCTACACTTAAGCACAGTTGCGTATATCTTGCAACTTTCAAGATTTATAAATTTTTGTGTCTCTGAAGTTTGTCTGGTGTTTTGAGTCAGATTGAAACAGTCATTTTTGTCAGTATCAGTTGTTTGTTTTATAGCAAGAGTCTTACTCCGATTTCTCTTTGATTATAAGGAGTGTTGGTATTGTTTTGTGTTTGCAAGCGTCATCATCTTTTTGCTAAAAGCACGCAAGATTTCTTGATTGGAATCTTGGCTGCTATGATTTATCAGAGCAGAAAGATCGTTATCAATCTTTGTGTTGAATTTTGCTTTTGGTGATTTTTTTTTTTTTTTTTTGCTTGACAAAACCACTTTTTGTGACCATTTACTTCTTTGGTTCATCAAAGTTGTCAATTGATGCTTTCTTGAAATTGTCTTTTTGATCTTTGTTGGTCTTTGTTACCAAAGCTTTCATTGCTGCTTTCGGTTGTTAAAAAGCATTTTTAAACACATTTGTTTTTGTTGAGTTTTCATTCATTGTATGGTGCCAACTTGCAAAAGTGTTTTTGCTTATTGTTTCGATCGCAAAGTTTCAGTTTTTGTTGAGAGCATTTTCAAAAAGACTTTTTTGTTGCTACTTTGAAGAGAACTTTTTGAAAAGTTTTGTTTTGCTTTCTTGAACTTGCTTTTCATTTGTTTTCCTTTTGGTGAGTGAAAGTGCTTTATGTTTATCTTGAGTTTTGTTTTTAGTATCTAGACGAAATGAATGGTAGCACCTCATGTTCCATCTAGATATCGTAAGTGGCAAAAGAAAATTTGATAAGAAAAGCAACTTTCATTTCTTCTTTTAGAGTTGTTTTCAATCTTGCATTAGGATAGATTTGCATCTCTTTAGGCATAAATAGTTTTGTTAACTTTTGAGTGTCAAGTGTGAATTAAAGAAAAGAAAAGAAAAGTTTGTTTAATTAGAAGTTTCCTTTTGAACCCTGTAGAAATTACTCTTCATCGAAAAACAATGACAAAGTGCACATGCATATAGTTAGGTTTTACTAATTTCTTTTGCATAGAAAAAACACCACTAGTTTCACTTCCATCATCCCCTAGCTTAAAGAACAACCCTTAAAATCAAGCGCTAACTAAAATTCACTAGAACTTTTTCTTTTAAGTTAAATACACCAACAAGTTTTAGGATTTTAGGGCCTTGGATTAGGCGAGGGGAGAGTTAACTCTCCAAGGCCATTTAAATGTCAAACATAGGAGTCTGAATAATGAGAGAAAATCCAATAGTGTTAGGAAGACCAGGAAAGCTCCAGATCTGGGAGTTAAGCACGAGGTTCTGTGAAGACAGGGAAGAGAGATACCCCCTCTCCTACTTGTCCGAACTTACCTCACGACTGTTCCGCCTGGATTTTGCAATGAGTTGGTGTCCATAGTTGCTACTCCTAGGGAACTATATAGGTGGTTGCGGAGGGGAATCCTGTGGCACCTGAGGTCGACGTTGTATCACTCTCAACGGTACTACTGGAGGGCACCCTTGCGAAGCTTGGGGGCTTGCACCGGCGCAGGCTGTTGTTAGGAGGTCAGCATAACATCCTCTGTTACCTTCGCTGATAGGCTTGGGTCCTCATCATCCCAGACTATCTTCAGAAGACCCCTTATTTTTCACTTTCTCATATTTTGGTGTCCAGTCCTAATCACTCGAAGCGGAAATACTTGGAATTTGTTTGACTGGCTGTATATTTAGGGACTTTATAGTGGGTTCTTTGTGCTCTTAGTTGGCCTAGCTTTAAATTTTTTGAGTCTTTAGTTAGATTTTAAACAAGAAATTCAAAGTGGCTGATCGATCTCCTAGATGGTCTCGAAGACTTCGTGGTCTTTCACCACCGAGTTTAGAGCCTTCTCCGAGAAGGTGCAGAGGTAATAATACTGGTGGGTTTCGTCCCACGGTAATTGACGCATCAGGGATTGATCCTCCTCTTGGGGGCATTAGTATTGAAGCAAGGCCTGGTACTTCCATGGAACAAGAGAGGAACACTCCAGTTCTTTCTCGAGTTCGCTTACAAACGGAGGATAATAGTGAGGTAGAAGAACATTCAGAGTCGTTAGCGGCTCCGAATTCTCCCCTACCATTCAGTCATCCACACATATTGCAATACGTTGGGACTCCGATGCATAGACCTTCAAGTCCAGGTTACGCTACGTGCTTACCTTCGATGACCACTACTGGAAGCATGGCTTCTACAAGTGCTACGACCGTGAAGACTCCCATATCTGTATAAGGGGGTGGAACTATTTCCATCCCCTCTGTCTCTTTATTCCGATCTTTTGCTAGCACCTCTTTTGTTGGGTCTACCTCCATTCCGTCCACAAGTGGAAATTCACAAACAAATGATTTTGGTTCTAGATTCTTCCCATTTGGCGCCCATTCATAGGGCAATCCTTCAGCTCCATTCGGGGCCGCCACGTCCATGATGAGTGGATCAGCTTCGTTCCAAGGTTTTCCATTCAGAAGTGGTCATATACCACATTCCAACCCTATGATAGGATCCATGCCTTTTTCTTCTATAGGACAAAGCAGCAATCCTTTCCAAGTTTGGAATAACCCTGGGCTTAGTAGTGCCAGAACTGCGAATCCATTTTTCAGCCAGTATGGGAATAGGCCATATACCACAGTTAGTTCATTCCAAAGTATTCCTCCCCTAGCTTTGGCTTGGAATCCATATCAGGGGTTATCAACTCCTTACAATCCTTTAGGAGGAAACTTTGTTGGGTATGGTGGATATACGGCTGGAGTTGGTCAAACTCCGAGTTTTGCTGGGTCACAGGGCTCGCCTTTTGGCTTACCGGGTTCTACTGGTTACTTCGGGCAGCCTGGTGCCTTCCAAAATCCTAGACTTCCGTTTCTAGCAACTTTGAACTTGCCAGATCTCACTAAGTTAATTAACGACCCAATCAAGTATAATCCAGCCTGGCCTCCGGTCCCAACTAAACTCCCTTCTGATATTCCAAAATTCGAAGGGAAGAGTGGTGAGGACCCGGGCGACCATGTAACCACGTTCCACTTATGGTGCTCATCGAACTCCCTAATCAACGACTTGATTAGGTTGAGATTATTTCAACGCACCTTGACTAGTAACGTGAGTAAATGGTATATAGAATTGCTTGGGGGCAGCTTTACATCATTCGCCGACTTAGCCAATATTTTCTTGAACCATTTTCAGTTGCCCGTCCGGTATGATGCAGGAACCGAACTACTGGCCACTTTTCATCAGGATAGGGAAACTCACATTTCTGATCATATTCAGGAATGGAGACGGAGAAAGAGGCTCATTAAAG
>APFE030778577.1:29507-49442 GCA_000404065.3 Pinus taeda | reverse complement strand
AGTTGAACGGTAACAATGGTAAGGCCAAAATTGTATTTATAAGTTTTTGAAAATGAAAATTTTTTCAAAATTTCACTTTGATTGGTTTCATGGGACTTTTAACTTGAGAGCTCGCAGTGTCGAGAATGGTTTGCTTTTCAGGGCATTTTGGACATTTTTCGACTTTTCGAGACGGTTCCATGACCGCTGACCCGTCATGGCAGGTATCGTTTTTTCACTGGCATATAGGTTAGGGACATCATTCCGTTGCATTATGCATGCTGACCTCCATCAGTCGATACATCTGCCATAGAGACGATCCCATCGTGTTATGGTTCATAAACCATCTTCACTTGCCGATTTTCAAACCATGACACGATGGTAGAGCCATCCTTTACATGGGCATCGTAGTTAGCACCTCACTGACATTTGGTGCCCATGCTGCTTTATTTGAGTAGGCTCGGGAGTCCTCTGTAGTCCCGCCATGACTTATGCGTTGAAGACTCATTCCTCTCAGCTTTTTCGCTTTGTTCTGGCCTTATCCCTAGAGGCTCCTTTGTGTAGAGTTGTACTGCTGCATTGCATGTTGACCATTTGCACCTTTTGGCCTAGAGCCGGCTTCACTGGACTCGTGTTTAAGCCAACTTTTGACCATGACATCTGCAAAAATCAACCTTGCATCACCGTTGCAACTTGACATACCTTGATCCATGGAAAGGACATACCTTTGAGTGTCACCGACCAGTTTTCGCCTCCCTGCATTGAGCATAGGAAAGTTCCCCTCCCAGGAACTAGATCATCTGTTTCACTGACACTCGTCCTTGTCCATTATACCATAGCATTCTTTCTTTTTCGAGCTTAACAGAAAAAGACAAAAAAATTAAATATTTCAAAAAGAGCGGGAACGGGACAGTATTTCCACTTAGTATTGGCAGCAAGAGTCAGTAGTGTCGCCCTTGAACAAAGCACTCAAAACAAAGTCTCCTCCACATGGGTGGGATTTAGCTTGACTTAGGTTTACCATAACCATTGTTATCGAGTCAGTTCTCCCCCGATTGGTTATCTCTTCCAATCATATGGAGGGTTCGTTCATGCCTCCTGCATAACGAACTTATACGGATTCATTATACGCTGCCATAGTCACATTGAGTCGTGCTTTTGTTCAAGGGAAGTTAGCCTGAGTCGGCCTCTCTGCGGTGTCTCTTGACTCATTTTTCAGTCGGCCATCCCGGTTGTCAGTGTCATGTCTCACATCACATCAGCTATATTGGTCCTTTACTCGTGCTGGTTTGAGAAGGTCCCCATTGACTTCTTGCCGGCGGGTCTTGTCCTTATCGACGACGACATCTTGCTCTGAGGGCAGGCCTAGAGTTGCACCCTGGGCCTATTTTCATTATTGATAGGTTACCTTGTGCTCAGCATCGATCAGTATTATGGGTCTTTGACTGAGTGGTTTCCCTTGTGTTCGACGTCAGCATACATTATCACACATTGGGATTCGTGCGGTACCTTGGTTTCCATTTGACCCTATTGGTGGATACCCCGCCTTTGTGTCAGCTTACATTATTGGTTGGTTCAGAGGGTTTCTGCCGTGCGCTAGCTACATCTTGTGTACGCCGGAAACGTACCTCGGTTCGGTTACTACATCTTCCTTCGTCCAATTCCTTCCACATTATTGGCCTACGGGGTACACTCGCGCTAGATTGATGAAGGATGCCTTAATGCCTTCCTTCTAGCGGATCTTTCCCTATCGACTCCGACTCATTGCTCTGGGGCAAAGATCTAGATTCCATTTGGTAGTACCTTGGGGTTTGCAGTCATTAGTGGCAGATCCTTCACTATCGATAGTGGGAAACCATCATTCTCTCTTAATCGATAGATTCTTACAAGTGTTTGACTCCAGCTCATTTATTCACACTTGTTGGTTTGTACTGGGTACCTTGACGCTCATTATCATTATTGGCGGTTAGTCTCACGTTTGTTAACGGTATACATCAATGATCGATAATCAAACGATTTCTCACATGGTCGACTTCATATCATTTATTCCCATGGTGTAAATGTACCACGGCGGTTGGTGAAGACCTCAGGTTGTATCAACATTCATTGGTTCACTTGATAGTTGCTCCTGTTGCTGCTAGTTGATACCACTCGACCTTATATGTTGCACTCAGTCATGGCGACATTTTATATGTTGGCACCTGAGTTTGCAGTGTTGTACCATCCTTTTCCATCATGTTCAGTTGGTAACTTTTGGGATCAGCCTTTGATATCAGTGATCCGTTGTATTTCTCAGCATCATTGACAGCTTTATATGTGATATTCAGACATGTATTTGTTCGATCATGATCAGATGATCCATTATGTATTTTCTAGTCATTTATACTTGTATACTTAGTGGATTCACTTGTACTTGATATACGGACATGCTTTGATTTCTCTGAGCATGGGTATGCCTGCCTCAGATGATGTTTCTTTCTGATCTCCTTTTGTGGCTTGGTAGGCTGAATTCTGGTGAAGTACTCCTCAGTTTTTGGCAGATTTCCATTCCATGTACTTGCTTAATATATTTCGGCCATCATGTTCCCCTTTTGACCTCATATATTAGGGGGCATCTGTTATAGCTCCAAACCTCACTATTATGGTTTGTTATGCTGCACTCATGGCCTAGGGCAACCCCTCCTCCAGACCTAGTCCCAAATTTAAAAAACAGTGTTTTATTCCCTGTATGCGACATTTCCCTGAGTTAAACGCGTGTATACGCGGGTCTGCATAAACCCAACCTGCATATATGTATTAAAACACTTAGAAAAATATAAAACTCCTTATTTTCGAGCAGAGATCACGGGTTTTACCTACTGATCACCTGTTAGTGCCCGTGGCCCAACTGTTCCCAACTAACTCCTAACTAAGAACTACTTTGGGATTGGTATAAAAAGACATCAAAGGGAAGGCCTAAAGGGGAGAGAAGAGAGAGAAAGGTTACTATACTAAGATTTTTCCCCTAACCAGGTCTGAAGACCCTTGTGCCTTCTGCACTTCCCCCATTTGTACAGGAAACCCTTGTTTCCTTGTGATTTGATGTTCATCCACTAGTTATGGCATCATGGAGTGAGTCTTGGAAGGAGATATGCTAGAGGCTTGAGGCAGGATGGATCCGGAAGGAAGCTGTGCTTGGAGCATGCGAAAGGCTGCTCAGGTGATATTACTCCTTTTGTACATTCTATTTGTCTATAATAAAGAAACACATCTTGGTTCCCGATATGCTTCTTCTTTATGTTTATGATGTTCATGTTTGAATTTCATGTATGAATGGATGTTTAAAAGTTCATAACTAACTTCCTTGTTTTATAACATAAAGATGATTTTTGTGTAAATCGTTTTCCATATACTGCTGCATTCTTTGGAATTGTTGGTTTTGCAGGGCAAGGGAGCAAAAGGGACGTGAAGAAGGGTTTGGACCCTTGAGGAACTACCCGAACGTAGGACCTGAGGTACGTCCTTCTTATTTTAGAATTAGCTTTTGCTAGCATAATGGCTGTGTGTATGCATGTTTCTTTGTTTTGACAACTTTCAGTCTGCTAGGGTTCCACCCAAAAGCCCTAGGGGATAAAATCCCTCAACAAAGGTGGACACTTTGAAGAATGTTGTAGATGCATTGACAAAATTTGTGAGTTTTTAGAAGTTCTCTTGGTGTAGAGAAACAATGGGCATTGCAGGGATGGATAAATGACTAAGCTCTCTTATGGCCCCTTGTATAAGGAAATAATGTTGGGTTGTGTTATATTCTTTCCACGACTAGCCCACATAGTTAAATGGGGGGATAGAGGGGAGGCAGAGCCCCCCTTTGTTGCACTGATTGTGTAGTGCGGGGGGGGGGCGCTCACAAGGGGTTTGAGGGGTGCAGGTAACCCCACTCTATGGGGTCTAGGCAGGCCCCGGAAAATTTTGGTTTTTGGACCCTTATGTTAGGTTGGGTGCTGGACCCACCTATGGTTTTGTGCATGATTTTTACATGTTTTTGGACGCGATGGTTTTCATCCATGGTTTTTAGATGTGATGGTTTTTGGTCCATGGTATTGGATGCTTCAGGCATGTATAAATATGTATTATAACATTGAAAGGAACATAATGAAAAATCAAGCTGGTAGTCCCAGTTTTGGGATCCAGGGGAAAATATCTGTTGTATATGTGTTTTATGTGTTATGCTCCTGTGCTTTTCTATTTTATGTGTTTTAGAATTCATATGCAGGTAATTTCTATATGACGTTAAAACCTACATGCACGAAGGCGATTGTAACATATTATGAAGGTCTTGCAGGTTAGTACATCGCGTGAAGTGACCTATATGAAGGCATTCATAGTTGGACTAAACCGATGCCTCAGACATCTCAAGGGTACGAAAACTTGTTTCCAGCATCCCCCCCCCACCCCCATACTACTTCAGGGAAGACCGAAGTCTGTGCTTCGCGGGCTGTTGCCAAAAGGGCTAGTAGTGTAGGGATTTATTTGGCTAATTAACTATGAACCTGGGTTCGGCCCCCTCAAGCCAACACTTATTGAGCTATGCACTTTTCTTTCACATTTCACAGAAACTTTACATTATTTACAAAATTCTACTCAAAAATTGATTAAACTAACACAAAATTTACCTTAGGGACCCTATCCCAATATGCCCCCAACACAAATATCGTGACTCACCCTTGAGTCACTCAGATGGCTTCTCGAATTTATGGTGGAGCTCACTGAAATTCTACTTCAATGATTATAGCTCTGTGATGCCTTGTACTACATCCTGCTTCACCTCTTGTACCAGCTTTTCTGTAGTTGGTCCCTCTACTCCAAGTTGCATGATCCTATGAGTCTGCTACAGTGCTTTCAATTTCTCTTGAATGGTCTGAGAAATCTGGTTGGCCTCCTCTATCCAAGGTTGAAGTTGAGCCTTTAACATTAATTCTTTTCGCTGCAACTCCTCTACTTGTGTCTATAGCAACTTCCCTTCCTGCAAGCACGTGAAGAGCTAGATTGGCACCAATGTGCACACGAGTGCCTTTATCTCATCATATTTATGATGGGCTTCTTTGATTTCTTTACTTAAACATTGCAAGTTTGGGTCCTCCTACAAAGTACACCATAACTCCATGGTGTTATTAAAAAGGAAGTCGTAGATTTTGACTGCATTCTCCGGTGTATTCATGTGCTCCTTTATAGTTTCACTGCACTGCTCCCTAACCTCTGGCAAATTAGTCGGTTGTAGCTTCAGTTGTAATTATGATAGCTTCATATGAAACTAAATGCGTCTCTACCTATCTCATCTTTTGATTCTCGGACCACAGTAGCCAATTTCCTGATCTTCACTGTAGCTAAAACATCTTCTGGAATATGTAACTATGGGATGGAATAAGATGTCTGTGTAATTGTTGCTTCCAAGCTCTGACTCCGTGCTTCTAGCTCTTCCTTTTCCTTCAAGGCATGAGCCATATTAGAGAATATTTTCTCATTGTTTATCTTAACCTTGTTCATTAATGCAAGTGCACGTTGTTCTCTAATTCAAAGCTCGTCTAAGACCCCTGATGAAGAACATGGAGGGTCTGAAGTGGCAGCGTGGCTAAGTTTACCCCTATGACTTTGATCGTGCCCAGTAGAGTGCGATATTTTTTGTTTCCACACGGACTAATCCTTCTGGTAAGGAGATTACTCTAAGGTCTAGAGTCCTTTTCATCTCCAATACGATCTTGCTTCCTTATTCCAAGCTCTCTTGCACCCCACTCACTTTCCCTAAGCTCGCTTGAATCTTGCATGTATGGATTTGCAGCTTGCACAGATCCATCTGGACAGTCCGTAATGTCTGCATATATTGCTACTCAAACTATTGCTATAGCTCTATTTTGGTGTCTATAACTTTATCCCCAATTTCATTGAGGTACCCTTCAGTGAGGACCATTGGGTCAGTGTGAACTTTCTTATCTAAGTTGTCCTTCTTCCTTGGCCCGACACTTGTTTCCTTGCTCCCCTTCTTCAATGTGAAAGGAGTACTCTGCTCCTCCCCTCTGTGTTCACCCTGCTCGAATAGCTCCTATTCCTCAATATGTTGGGAAGTCGATGCTTCAACTTCCACTTTGTTAGTATGCTATGTCTTAGCACGCTCTTCCTCAATGCACTCTTTTTCACCAACTACCTTAGCAGCAACTTCTTCTTTATTTGTTTGGCCAATGCCCGTGCTTCTACCTGTGTTTCTTCTTTTCGTTTCTCTGAAGCTATTGTATGTGTAGAAGAGATTTCTCCACCCTGACTTGTACCTGTGCCAATATCTGTGGGTTATCGCCACTTTTCTAGCCAAATCCCCACAATTTCTTGCACGTCTATCTATGAGATTAGGTATGGCAACTTGTGCTAAATATGCTTAGGGTCTCACCTCACCTAGATCGGTACATAATGGAAGTCGGCCTTAAACTCTTAAAAGGCCCACAATTTCTTAAAAAAGGTTGGAGACAACCTTGGTCACTGACTTATCACTGTGCGTGGGTTCATCTCAACTAGTATCCATAACCCCTTCAACTCCATGATTCACTCTAGATCCTTCTTCAACCATAGGAAGGAAACTTCGCTGCCTCTGGTAATTCTTCTTCCTACTGAGGAAACTGTCTATCCTCTGGTAGTCACCATGCTACTAATACAATTATGAATAGGAGTTAGTCATAGTGAAACACCTTTCTCTCCTCCTTTTCTTCATAGGAGGTCACTAGGAATTCTTTACATAAGTACTTTGCCCAATTGTACTACACCCCCTTCATGTATTGTGGAGCCAACGAAATGACTAGCATCGGAACTTCATCTGAGCAACATTTCCTAATTAACTTTTCGGATAAAATTTGGGTAGCAAACTGTACCACCTAGTCTTGAATTGAGTGGAGAGAATATCTGCGTGACTTTTTGATCGATCCAAACTTCATCTTCATTTTATCCGCCAGCTCCTTTTCTTTGCTTTTGCCTCCAAACTCCTTGGCAGGCTTCACCCCTTTATATGGTAGCTTCATAATTCTATGAACAATCATATTAGTTATAGGGATGGGTTCATCGATCCATAAGCATCCATCATGCACCAACATGAGTAGTTGGTGCACACAAACATTGTTTATGATTAACCAATGGAAGTGTGACATGTAAAGCATATGTAGTAATCTAGCCTTCTCAATGCCTTTGAACCATTTCATGGGTCCCAAACTTGTGAGCCCAGTTTCTTCATAATAAATCTTCATCATGTACTTATTGGTAGCTAAGTGAGGAAATTTATTATGGTCAACGAGATCCCAATCCTCCATCTTCAATACTGGGATGCGTACCTTCAAAAATAACCTCCTCTAGTAATAGCGGGGTAGAGATCATGAATTTTCCTGAATTTGGGTCCTTAGGTACCTTGGCCTTCCATTTCCATGGAGGTATCTATGTCGAGAGCTATGTGATAGGCTCTCCCTCCTCAACATCTAACTCCCCAACTCCATTACAGAGTTCCTCAACCTCCAACTCCACTGGTTTCTCCAGTTACTTCATCTTGTCCTTCTTTTCTTTCTGTCAAATCTGTTGGTTTTTCCTTGGTGAGTGCCTCACCTGTACAAGTTTCTTCTACTTCTCCTTAGTATCTAATTACTTTGGCTTAAGCAAACATGGCACCGTAGGTATTGAGGACATAGCTTCCATGGACATGACTTAAGGGCCTTCTACTTGAGAAACAATGACTTCAGAATTGATTGGCACTGACATTTTTTCAAGGATGATCTTCTGGTTCCACTTAGGTAAGGTTGCAAATATAAAACTTGAAGCTAAATCCTCCCAAAACTATCGACTCATATAGCGGGAACAAGAGGGCACATATGCAATCGTCAAAATGCAAAGTGTTCTTCGTCATACCAACATGCCCAATTTATAGGTGATTTTGAATTCAAATCTGACCATTCCCTCCATTTTCTTGATCATAAATGCATATTTGGTGGCAGATTTCCAAATATTTTCACCATAAATGTCGCCTACCAGCTCCTCCTAGCATGATTTTTTCCATCCAATCATGAACAATGACTCCAATGACTATATTTGGAACCGGTTGCACGGTACCTCCCCCTATGGCACAACTCGTTCATTGTAGTTTCACCTATCGCACCTCTTGCCTCCATCATACATCCACCTTACTGTATTTTTCTCCTCTTTGGGAAGTGTATTTTATAGTCTCATGCTCCCTTGCAACTACCTAGAGTGTTAAGACTATCCTGCAACCATTTTGTCATTGTGCAGGGCCAAGATCCCCTGTATACAACTTTAGCTTACTTCATGTCACTTTCATGGGGAATGGCTCCTAATCTAGCCTCACAATATGAATTGCGCCACCATCTGTGATCACCTTAACAACATATGGCACTAAATCATCTATCTTGAAAGTGCATAGCTTGATATGCCTATCATGCCATGCTTTTTCTCGTTCCTTTTGTACTTGCTAGTGAAAGCCGAATAGAAAGTGGTCCTCTTCCAACTCCATTAGCTGTGCGAGCCGTTCCTCCAAGGTCTCGCAATCCGCCATGTCTATCAAAGTTGCAATACATAGATTTGGCACAATATATTCCGTATCAATCATGCTTCAATCCCATAGACCAACCTAAATGGCATTTTGCCTATCAACTTCTTGCAAGTTGTCCTATATGCGCATAGAACTGTGGGTACATGAACATCCCTATCATTTCTCTATGTGCTACATACTTTTGTCAATGCATTCTCCAAGATTTTATTAAATGCTTCCACCATTCCATTCACTTGTAGGTGATATCGCGTGCTCTTTTGGTGGTATACCTGGAATTCTTCAAGCATCACGCTGATCATTTCATTCAAGAAATGTCAACTCCTATCACTCATCAACACCTTAGGGCATCCAAACCATGTTAAGACATATTCAAAAAAAAATTCGTAGTGGTGGCAACTGTACAATCCTTCATTGGCTATTGTTCCGCCCATCTTGTTAAATATTTTGTTGGAGTAATAATATACCATGTGTCAATATTCTTCCCTAGTGGTTGTATTGGGCCTATAAAATCAAGAGCCCACTTATCAAATACCTGCAACGGAACCTGGGGATTTAAAGGCAATTCATCTCTTCGTGAAGGCTTTACCGTCCTTTGGAAAGCATCACACGCCTTGCAGTATGCCTTTGAATCCTTATGTAATGTCATCCACCATAACCCTGCTCGTAAAATCTTCTGCACATTCGCTTTTCCTGCGTAATTTCCTCTTGTTGCTCCTACATGTGCTTCGGTAAGGATACTAGCACATTCAAACTCCAGAACATACCTTCGTAGTATTTCATCTATTCCCATCTTATACAAGTGACCTGAAATCACTAAAAAATTAGTAGAGAGGACTACTAATTCCTTCTTCTTCTTAGTAGAATATCCATTCGACACTGTACCCATGGTTTAAGATTGAATGATACTAGAAAAATGGTCATTCGTGATGTGCACTGCAAAGAGCTATGCATCTGGTAGTCCTTCCTGCAAACTATTTGGTTCTTTACCCATTTCAATCCTTGACAAGTGGTCTAGTCCTACATTAAGACTTCTAGGCTTCATAATCACTTCAAAGTCATATTCTTTAAACAACAATAACCATCGGTAGATTCTCCTCTCTCACCAACATAGGCTTATTGACGAGGTACGTCAATGCAGTGTGATATGTATACATTTTAAAATTTCCACCCAACATATAATTCTAAAACTTTTGCAGTGCGTAGACCATTTCCAGCTCTTCACGCTCTGTAGTGGAATAATTGTTTTCATCCTTTCATAACTTTCTGCTCGCGAAGGCTATCAGATTATCAATTTCTCCTTCTCCTACCTATGTCAATACTGCACCGAGCACAATACAAGAAGCATCTACATCCACATGGAATTATTTCTTCCAGTCTGGAAACACCAAAATGGGCGCAATCACCGTATTTTCCTTTAGCACATCTAGACTGTGCTGGAATTCTTCATCCCAACAAAACATTGCATCTTTCTTCAATAATTTTTTCGTCGATGCAGTTATCTGAGCATATGCCTTGATAAAATTTCTATAATACCAAGTGTGCCCCAAGGTCGCGTGCATTTGTTTTACATTCCTGAGAGCTTCCAAATTCACAATCATAGAAATCTTCACAGGGTCTACCATCATTCCTTGCTTACATACTACATGGCCGAGAAGAATCCCAAAGGGAACACAGAATATGCACTTCTTCAAATTCAGTGTGATTTGAAACCTTCGACATGTATCTAGCATAAGGCGCATACTTGCAACATGGCACTTCACACCCCCAAACATAGTCCAATCATCAAAATAAACCTCCAAAAATTTATGAATAAATTCCTTAAACTCCGTGATTGCTACATGGGAGAATATTGTAGGTGCATTCTTTAATCTTAATGGCCTTATTTTATATTGAAACAAACCACACTCCCTTGCGAAGGTTGCCTTGCTTCGATCTTCCAACGTGATATTTATTTGATGGTATCCTAAGAACCCATTAGTAAATGAATAAGCCTCCTATCTACCAACATTCTCTAATACTTCATCTGTAAATTGTGTTGGAAACAGATCCTACACACACGCATCATTCATATCTCTTAGATCTAGATGTATCCTAATTTCACCTTTCTCTTTCTTCTCTTGGACAACCATTGGGTTTACCCAATCAGATTCTTCTACTAGTTCAATAATATAGGCCTCTAGCATCTTATCAATCTCTTGGCGCACCTTTTCTTTATACTTTGGATTTAGCCAATAAGGTTTATGCTTAACAGGCTTCACATCTAGTTTCAACGTAATCTTCATAACACCCAAATCTCCTACGATCCCCTTCAGATCCGCAAACTTTGTTGGAAATAGGTCCTGGTATTCGCACAACAGTTCAGCCACCTTATTGACTGTATCTTCATCCCAATAGTCTCCTATCTTCGCGAACTCAGGCTCTACTTCAAATCCAATATTTACTTTTTTAGTTTTCAACAACGCCTATATATCCGGGTTTTCTACTTTCGGTCCTTCCACTTTGCATTGTCCTTCAGTCTCTAGAATTTTAATATTCTGCAGGTCTTCTTCTTCCTCTTCAGCAATCAAATTGTAGCATTCAAACACATGGTGCAACTGTGTACTCCAATTTGGCTAAGCCCATTTGACCAGTTCTTTAGGCATTCTGAATATAGTTTCTTTTATCTTCTTGAGAGCCTCACCAATGCATTCAGACCCATCCTCGAAACTAAAATTCAATAAGAAACTCTCTCTTAAGATATCCCATTTAGTTATTCCATGGCGAATATCCATTTCCAAATACTATTTTATTGAGATTGTATCTAAGGTATGACAAAAATGTGCACCCATTATGGTTGTGGTTTCGTTCCCCAAGCCTTAGTCCATCATGCCAAATGATTGTGCGGATCATCCTTCCCACTATACGTTTCTATCATTTGGGTATTGGCATACCCAAACCTTAATCTCATCATTTTTCTATAGTACTTCCATAAAGCAAAGATCTCCTTGTGCGTACCCCACCAACGAGCAAGCATAACACACAATGCCAACTCTAGGGCTTGGAACTAATTTTCTTCCAGTACTTCCATTTCAAATTCATCTAAAAGAAGATCCACATCAGTCAACCATCATAATGAGGAATCTTCCTAACCTATGTTGAGACACACTGTAGTGATTTGGTCATCATATTGCAACACAACATAGATACTTCATACAATCGATTCTGTCAGTGTTCAAGCTCTTCGACTAAGTCTGAGGTGCAGGAACTATCCCTGCCCCACGCAATTCATCCATCAACCATAGGATTGATCCAATATTCGTTTTACATTGTGATCTTGTATATTTGATCTAGACCATCATCATCTTGTTTCCGGAAAAACCACTGTCTTTTTGATCGACTAGCCCTCTAGGTTTGGCAGCTACCCTAGAAACAACAGTTTAAAGCAATTTGTGATTTCTTCTATGTATAATAGACAAGAGAAAGACAAAGGAACCAACCTGGATCTTCCGCTGCACTCCTTGATTGATCTCTCTCCCCCATGACAGAGATTGCAACCCCTCGTCGTACTTATCTCGCTTGGAGAGTACCTGTAGAAACACAGTAACAAGGAACCGTCAAAGTATCTTGATCTATTATATCATAAGCATTACAGAATCAAAAATGTAATGAACATACAATGGCATTCATAAATAATAACATTCACAATTGCAAAGTTACATGGAAGAAAATTCAAAGAACTTTATTATATAGAAGGGAGAATTACAACCCAATTGTCTGATCCAACATCATCCTCCCAGCATCAAAGCCCTCTTCACCTCATGAAAAGCATGATCACACAAATAATACAATGCTCTTTCTCAAATACAAATTATCAGCACTTCCTTGCAAATTACAAAATTCGAGCCCCTAGATCTCTTAGATGAGGGATCCATTTATAGATGTGTGCAAGGGTGTGAGTCATCTCTAGGTTTTTTATTAGTGTCATTCCATGTGTTGCATTTGGTTCCACTTGGAGGTTTCTTAGATCTGTTACTCATCCCTAGGTGAATTCAGAGAGGCAAGTGTCATAAGAGAAGTTTCTAGAAGATTCCATGAGCATCCACTTAGCAAATTGTCTCAGACATTTGTCCATCCTCACTCTTCGCACCCTACAGAAGGCCTCATTAGTATGCATCACACCTGGCTAGTGTAGAAGTCAGTATGCATCACACCCTTATAGTGGAGCAGTCAGTATGGTCCAGTTTTGGCCAGTTTTGGATGGTTTTTTAGGTGGAACTTTTTGGAAATGATGTAATCAATTAACCATGATCTTTTAGGGTATGAAACAACATGTTTAGGGGTTGAAGAGCCCTAGTTTATCGGCATATAAGATTGGGGTTGAAGTGCCCAAAAATGTCTATAACAGTTGCCCCCTAAAGCATGAAGTCGTAAATCTTTGATGTCGGGTGAAATGCTTTATCATGAGGATCCGAGATTTTCAAACTGGAAGGTGACCTGTATAAGATACAATAGAATACATCATCATAATATAATTTTTCATTATCTAGATGAGGCGAGCATTCCCATGCTCAGCATTATAAATTCATTTCATGTACATAGAATAGATAGTTGTTTGTAGTTGCAGACGAGTGATTCTTCATATGTAGATTCATCATCTCTGGCTCGGATGACCATCTGTGCAGCTTCTGTGTACATTTGATGTCATTATATCCCTGAATATATCGCAGCATAGATGGATGAAACTAGATCATGGAATAATCCCTTACGCTCGAAAAAGGATAAATAATATGAAAGGGATGACTTCTCGATCACTTTAACGAGAAGAAAAGACAAGCACTCGAACCTTTTCATGAGATAATCCATGAGGTCTGAAAAATATTAAAATATACAGGAGGGATGGAACTTGCAATCACTTTAGCAAGATGGAAAGGCCAATAGCTCGACAATCTTTTCATATTTAACGAGTCTGAAAAGAGTTTAAAGGAGACTCATTTTTGAGGAACGAGTGGTGTTTAGGGTAGTAACTGGTTCTAGGTAAGCTTGGAACTTCTCAAAACATGGTGATGTGAAGAGGTTGGTGAACAAAACCACTCGTTGTGGCTGCTCCTCAAAAAGGGGTAAACAATCAAGTGGAAGCATATGATCAGCCAAAAGAATGAAGGTGATGGTAGGAACCCAGCCA
Source organism: Pinus taeda (assembly GCA_000404065.3). Taxonomy (NCBI): domain Eukaryota; kingdom Viridiplantae; phylum Streptophyta; class Pinopsida; order Pinales; family Pinaceae; genus Pinus; species Pinus taeda. Next base: position 35,736 of record APFE030778577.1, on the reverse strand, counting down.
AGGATCAAAAGGATGATAGCATGGCAATCACAAATGTTATTTACCAAAGGTGGGTTTAATTTTTAACAAGCTTGAACCATGTGATAACATGGAAGCTATTGTTTCAACACACTTTTGAGTGATGTGTTTCGATTGACTAGCCCTCTAGGTTTGGCAGCTACCCCAGAAACAATAGTTTAAAGCAATTTGTGATTTCTTCTATGTATAATAGACAAGAGAAAGACAAAGGAACCAACTTGGATCTTCTGCTTAACTCCTTGCTTGATCTCTCTCCCCCTTGACAGAACTTGCAACCTCTCTCCATACTTATCCCGCTTGGAGAGTACCTATAGAAACACAGTAACAAGGAACCGTCAAAGCATCTTGATCTATTATATCATAAGCATTACAGAATCAGAAATGTAATGAACATACAATGGCATTCATAAATAATAACATTCACAATTGCACAATTATATGGAAGAAAACTCAAAGAACTTTATTATATAGAAGGGAGAATTACAACCTAGTTGTCTAATCCAACATCATCCTCCCAGCATCAGAGCCCTCTTCACCTCATGAAAATCAAGATCACACCAACAATACAATTCTCTTTCTCAAATACAAATTATCAACATTTCCTTGCAAATTACAAAATTCGAGCCCCTAGATCTCTCATATGAGGGATCCATTTATATATGTGTGCGAGGGTGTGAGTCATCTCTGTGCTTTTGATTAGTGTCATTCCACTTGTTGCATTTGGTTCCACTTGGAGGTTTCTTGGATCTCTTACTCATCCATGGGCGAATTCTGAGAGGCAAGTGTCATAAGAGAAGTTTCTAGAAGATTCCATGAGCATCCACTTAGCAAACTGTCTTGGACATTTTCCCATCCTTATTCATCGCACCCTACCAAAAGCCTCATCAGTATGCATCACACTTGGCTAGTGTAGGAGTTAGTATGCATTGCACCTGGCTAGTGTAGAAGTCAGTATGCATCGCACCCTGACAGTGGAGCAGTCAGTATGGTCTACGTTTGGCTAGTTTTGGATGGTTTTTGAGGTGGAACTTTTGGGGAATGATGTAATCAGTTGACTCTGATCTTTTAGGGTATGGAACAAAAATTTTAGGGGTTGAAGAGCCCTAGTTTATTGAGATATCAGATTGCAGTTGAAGTGCCTAAATATGTCTATAACACATCTTCCATAAAATCATGAACAGGTTCAATATAATATGCTCCCTCAACAAGGTCTAGTGGCACTACAACCCTGAGTGCCTTCATTTAAAATGTCATTTTACACTTCTTCAAGTTGGTTACTATGTCCATATCAAAAGCCCATTCAACCCCCAGTAATGTAGGGTATGGGTTACTATCATCCACTATTTCAATGGCCTCAAAGTCAACCAGCGCGCTTGCGCCCTCAATGTCTACCAATACACCATATAAGCGTCCCATTGGAATAATCTTCTATTGATTTTCCATGCACAACTAAATAGGAGCCCACTACAGTGCAGGTCTCCCCATCCTTTCCCACATTTGGTTGGGCAGGACATTCACATCAGAATGCAAATCTAGGATGACTTGGTCCATTTCATATTCACCTATCTGCGCAGTCAGCCTTATCTCACACCCTGTTTGCTTCTTATGCTTACCAATTTTTCTCACGGTACGCTGCTCAGCATGGGTCTTTTCTTTATTTTCACACATGTCAATTAATTCTTGTAGCCCTTCTACTTCTTTCTTATCGTTCACAACTTCATATAGTTCTTTAGAAAATTATCTAATATCGAAGGATCTGCCTCTTGTGTCATACTAGTTTCTAGTGTTTTCTCATAGATTCCTGAGGTGGATGCCTCAGGGAAGTTGTTCTTTTCTTCCATGAAGGCCTCTTTAGATTGATTAAGATCAAAGTCTAGTTATTTCTTGGCATCCTTCGGCACCCACCCATTAGTCTCAAATTGCTTGCCCTTATCTCTACCAGTATCAACCCCACTTCTTGTTACTATAATGATGCTATGATCTTCTTCGCGAGGCTCTGCTGTCATGTGTGGGGTTTGTGCAATCTTACCCGAAGTGTCTTGCTTCGCTACAGTTATAGAAAATTATCTTCCCCCGTCCTCTACTAGTTCCACCACCTCTTCCTCGTCCTTAGCCTTCGAATGCTTCTCACACTACTCCTGCACCTTGATCCTAAGGCCAGTTTTCTACCTACATTTGGTAGGTATGGGTTCTATCCATCATTAGCTCATAACTCCTACAATGGCATTTGTCATGGCCTATAGATTTATAGAAATTACAAAACAATTGTTGGGGGGTCTATACAAACTTCTGTAGTAAATGGAAATTATCAGTCACATGTTGTTTGGTACCCTGACACATAGCACACCATGGCGTAACTTCCATGCTAAGCCTAATGATATTCTCTAGTTTCAGGGGAACAAGCCCTCCCCTAATAATAAAGTTCTAATAATTTGGGAAATGGTCCTTCTCATGCACATGGCCCTTGCATTTCAAGCACCAGACTTCAGCGCACATGACCTTCGGCTCGACTTTCTTTCCTTTCTTTAGGCTCTACAACTCCAAGTGTAGGCTTTCTAGCTATGAGTGAATCTATTGCACTCCAAGGTTTGTATCATGTATGGGTGAGGCTTCTAGCCTCATCGTGACTTCTAAGGCTTATGCTTGCATTGATATATTTTGTTGTGACAACGGTAATCTTAAGTATGGTAAGAGTGACATGATATACCCATCTTGATGCTGGGAATATGTAATCACCATATTGGCCTCCTTGATCAGGCATATCAACCTTTGATCAAAATTTGAGGGTGATTCATATATATTTTGTCGAATTTCTTTAAACTCAACCACCAATAGTGCCTATGACTTAGGCTTCCTAAACTCCTTGTTCCAAGCTTTCTGGGTTTCTGCCAACATCACAGTGCGGTTGTTAGTGTAGTACTTGGTGTACCATGCCAATGCTCAAACTTGTAAGGCTCTGACCATCTACACTTTCTTGATGTTATCATCCATAATCTACTTTTCTGTCCATACAGATCCTGCAACAAACTAGAATTGTTCGGGGTCTTCGCTCCCTATCCCTTTAAAAAGCGACATCTTCATCGCATTTGCCATGTTGAATGATGGAAGTGGAGGTGGGGGTGGAGGTGAAGGTGTTGGCATATGATGCGGAGGTGGAGGTGGGGGCAGAGTGGATGGATGAGGTATCCTCACGATAGCCTTCTTAATCAATTTTACTACACATCATGGTGTATTCAGCACCAGCCCTTCATCTTCACTCGATGGGGATTCGATCAATAGACTGTACCTAGAGTTCATTCCTTTGTTTCTTCTAAAGAATTTACCACTTCACATAGTTCCAAACATCAAGGTAATTGCGTAACCCTCTTTTTACATAACAACATTTTATTCAACATTTTCAATGATTTAAGATACTTACCTCAGACTCCCTTGAAGAGCCTACATTCTTCCTCACTATAGCCAATAGTTTGATCAAATATGCACTCAGTCACAAAACTTCAAAGTGTTCGATCAATCCAATGATCCACAACCCACACAGTATTTATTTTTTATGCTTTCAGATGTCACACTAGTACCAAAGTCCATACTATAGGGTCATTAAGCTTCCACATCCCTTGACTATCAGCCAATCTAGACAACCACTCATATAGTTTGTTAAGGAAGAAACAAAAGATTGCTTTGGTCTCGCATGTGTACAAATATCGTAGCAACCACTTCTCCTTGGACAATTTAGGGCTTATGTTCTCTTGAACCAAGAACACATGCACTTTTCAGTCAATCCACTTCTCGATCTCTTTCTTTGTAGGAAACCATTTATCACACATCTCTTAGCTAAATCCTGGTCCCGAAAATACAACCATTTGTTAGCTTAAGGAGGCCTAAACCAGGTTCAGAGTTATTCACGGCAATCAAAAAAACCCTAATTGTTGGCCCTTTTGGAAACAACTTGCATAGTGCAGGTTGTAGTCTCACTCGAAGCAGTATTGGGGGATGCTAAAACCCGGTTTCTGCATCCAAAGATCATATGATGTGTATTCTGAAGCCCTTGCAACTCAGATCTTCCATCGCACAGACTTATATCCTCCTAAGTTCTACTATTGGAACTCTATTCAGCTGACCTCCAAGTCTTCATGAAGGGATGTAATCATGCTTGTTAGACCCAAAAGAACTAGAATCACAACTTCCGCTTACTCAATAACAACCCTAGGTCTACCTTTGCCCAGATCTACCCAATTCAAATAGTTAGTAATAGATATACTTCAATACCTTCGTGAAAATAGTTCATCACAATGTTCATGCATGAATACCAAAGATTTAATAGATTCGTGTAGAGAATACACTTTATTTCATAGGAAACATATCATTAAGAAATGATGCATAAACTTAAACAGAAATAAGAGCAAGGCACAAATGCAATAGATTTGGTTCAAAACAGTATTTATTAGATTCAACATTCAATTTACAGACTCTTCCACCCTACACACCCAGCTGCAAGGGCCCTCGCACTTAGCTGTAGACTTGCCAAGGTCTCTGTGCACTCAGCTGTAGGAGCCTTCCCCTTTTGCCTAAATACAAGAAAAAAATATTTCCTACTTTAGCACTTTGCCCTTACACATTTTCTTCACAAAAATTTATTCTAATTTACTCGCTATGACTCAAATATGTATAGCCCTTGTATTACAATACCATGGCCCGTGGCCCATGGATGAGTCTCAAAACCATCCTATCACTTACCCATCAAGGGGCTAAATCCCCTTTGACTCTTACTTAGTTGTGTGCTCCACTTCCACATTTCTAGTAGACCACATTCTTTACAAAATTCTATTTAAAAATTGACTAAACTAACCCAAAACTGACCCCAGGGACCCTATCCCAATAGTATTGAACCCAAAATTACATCCTTACCAGTTGGCGAGTGTGACACAGTCGCAACTGAAGCCCTTGAAACATTAGAACGTGAGGTTATTTATCCCGAATTTCTAGATTTAGATACTTTATAACCTATGGTTATACCACTTGAGGAACCTTAGATAATTGAACTAGCTACCTCAAGGACTTCTTCTTATTTTCCTCTGCCTTTGTCTCAACCACAACCTAAAAATTTCGGCCCCGATAAAGGACAACTTCCACTTGATATTTTGAGTATTGAAGAAATTAATGAAGAGTATCAACCTTCACTTCTCCTATCCGTTTATGAGGGAATTATCTTTATCAAGCTCGTCATTTTCTTACCCCTAATACTCAAGTACAAGCTCCTTCACCTGGGACTCCTCATTTCAATTAACCTTTGAACCCCCATTGGAAAACTCCTTTGAGAAGTTTGACCATGACTCAGTCAATGATAGTCTCTCAATGGATGTTTGCTATCATGAGTGAAACAACCAAAGTTGTAGCAAATTCTATGTTTGTAACTTCACTAGAAACCCATTTTTATGATTGTCCAACAATACCACTTGGCTACTAGCGATTGTATGGAATAATTTTTTTGTGTTGACTATTCCATGGACTTATACTTTATCAAATTCATATGGAATAATATCTAGTACCTATTTAATGAGAATGTCATAACATATTGCACTTATTGTGCCCAAACCTTCTTTGGAGAAGCAATATGGTCCATTTCTTAGTGGAATGGGACATCTACAATAGCCTACTTCATTCTATACTAGGTAACCTCCTCCTGGGGGGAAGTTGCCTCCATATACTCCTTATCCCCCAGCAAGGGCACAACCTATTACTGGAATGTTCCCATCTGGTAATAAAATGTTACAAGTTGGTGCTCCATCCTATTCAATTCATCTTCCTACGGTTCCTTCATTTCTAGGAATGAATACTAATCCTTGGCATCTTGAGTTTCCCATTCAACCTAGTTTGGTTTTAAATAAAACATCGACTTCTCAATCTATCTCGACTACACCCCAAGTTCCTCATTTCCAACTTGTTCAATCCATACCTCAACCTAAATAAGTTCAATCCCAAGTAAGTCAACCTGTCGAGGCTATATCTCAAATACAAACTACTCCAATGGTATCTGGGATTTCTCAAATCCCATCTACCCAACCTCTTCAAGTTGCATTAAAAACTCCACCTCTTAGTCAGTTTGTACCTTAGATGCAAGTAACCCAACCTATGCATGGCATAACTTAGGTACCAACCAGTCAACCCAATATAGGCATGATTAAAAAACCCTCTAGAAAACCATTTGAAGGCA
>APFE030778575.1:149086-179198 GCA_000404065.3 Pinus taeda | reverse complement strand
CATTGAATTTTGTCATGTATTAGGGTATGGAACTCGTATTTAATCAAGAGCACCAAACCAAGAGCTTCTGAATATGTCTCTCCCGCTCCCATTTTCGCTCCCGCTCCCCGCTTTCGCTCCCACTCCCAAGTAACACTGTTCCTGATGATATGGGTCTGGACACCACTGTTGAGTTGGCATTAGCCAACATGAATCTCAATGATCCAGTGCTAGAGCTTGTTAGATTTGATGACGTGGAGGGGTCAGCCTCCATACCAGCAAATGCAGAGGTGACTATGGATACAGGGGAGGAGGAGGATGCAGAGGAGAGCAGTGGGGACCATGATGATGGGGACAGTGATGCTGATTCTGATGCTGATTGATGCCTTGAGACTTGTATACCTGTAGTTGTTTTATATTTTCTATTTCTATTTGCCATTAGCATTGCACTAACACTACCTATGTAACACATTTTGATTTGATGACTTAATGAGAAAATTACAGTTGCCAGTGTGTTTATCTTACTATCTTGTAGTTGTAAGTTGTCTTTCAGTTATGAATTATGAATCATGATTTAAATTTTTAATAGACTTATCATTTATGTGACCAGTACGTACCACTGACATTTATTTGAATTTTGTATGTACTATGCATGCTAATAGCTATAGATGAAGATCTATGTTTGAAATCAATAAATTTGTATGATTAATTAAAAATTGTGTAAGAAATATGATAATATCTAATTTTTAATATATGTAATATATATTTTAATATTATATATATATATATATAAATATATATAATATATATATATTAAAAAAAAAAAAAATATATATATATATAAATATTATATATATATATTATATTATATATATATATATTTAAAAAATATATATATATATATATATAACGTGTCCTGTTCTGGGGGGTCAGCCTGTCCGAATCCGACACCACGAATCCCGAATCCTACGTGTCCCGAATCCCCGAGTTAGGTGACTTAGCTATATATTGATGTTAGATACATTCATTTGTATCATCACTTGACTTGGGATCTATCTAATCATAGAGAATTTTCATACTTTTTCCTTGGTGGATATTTTTGGAGATGGATGAATTTTAATGTATGGATTTGGAATATTTCTCGTCTTGGAACCCTATTGAGCAAACGAAATGTTGGTTGGATATACTCTATAACGTTGTAAGTAAATTTTGATGCTATTATTATTGTTGTTGCATACTGCTAAAATTAGGGTTAGTTGCTGCATTGTCGAAATGTGGAATTGAGCATGTTTTAGCTAATTTAATGTATGGGCCAATGTCATATGAATGAAATGTCCTAGAGATTTATTTATCTCGAGAGGCTTACATCATTTGATTTGAAGTATAAATGCTTGAAGGTCACTTTTATTTTCTTTCTTTCAACATTGGACGAAGTTGACTTTTTTGACCTCCTTGATCATGAAACCAAGATCTTACTCATCATTATCCTTGTCTCCATATCCCCAAGTGAACTAGGCACTGTTCCCTCAATAAGGGTGATCATTTCAACCCTCTTTCAACCATTTTCCCCTTTTTCCCCAAGTCTAGCCCCATTAGGTCACCTACGGCATCAATTTTCCGGGAATTGACCCAAGGAAAAAATTTGATCTCCTATAAGCTACTGCGCTGGTGGGTCCCTTCCCTCTCCTCCAAATTTGAGGTAATTCTAACTATGGAATGTTCGGGAATCTCAATCCCTAGCTCTAGGATTGAATTGTGCCTAGGCATCCCCAAGTCTAGACCCCAATAGAATCAATTCAACCTTTTGAAGAAAGTATTCTTGTTAGTCCTTTCCCCTCACCTTGTCCAGGATAGAAACATCATTCATGGCTACATTCCATCCCCGAACTTGGGCTAGGTCCACTTGGCCCCATGTGGTCCCACTTCTCAATAAAGACTATTTGTTAAGGACCATTTGGGAATCCAAGTTTTCCAAGGATTATAGGGATTGAGAAAGTTGTTCATAAGCCTATCCTTTCGACCTCAACCCTCCAATCCTCACACCTTATCCCTGGTGAACCAAGTACCTTCCTTAAAGAGCAAGCAAGCTCCATTCTTCAGTCCATCCTTGGGAAAGGGTTTTCGGGGTCACTTCTCATCTATCTATTGACATATACTTTAAAATTGAATCCCCGCACTACTTGAACTCCTCCCATTAGTGAATGTCCATAAAGAGCAAGGAGACTTAGTTGTGGTGACAAAGCGTTAAGCCTCCACAATTTCCCTTAACCTAGCAGTTGCCCTCTTAGGAACCCCTTTAGGTCCCCTGCTGGTTTGAATGGTAACATTGATGGTGCCTTTGTCGGGGACACGAGACGTGTGTTTTCTTCCTCGTACAACATATCAACATATCATTATTGGCAAATCCATTGGAAGAACAAAGCCCTAGTTTTTCTCTGAACTTTAAGGTTGATGCTTGTAGGGTGAAGCAAGCATTTTTCTAGATATATTTAATTTCACCTTTGCGACTCCTATATATGTTTCATGTATACCTCAAATCGGTTGTCATTCTTTCATAAATTTCTCGCTTTGGACATTGCTAGCATCCATGGACATCCTAATCATGTCGCCAGAAGGATGCTATGTGGGATGCTCATGTTTAATGGTGACCCAAGCTCCGCAATTGACCATGTGGAAAAATTTAATGCACATACTTCAAAGGACAAAGTGGTCCACCAGGATGTCCTTATGTTGTTATTCTTTAGTTCCCTCTATGGTCATACCTCATGGTTGCAAAATCACGAACCTAGGAGCATCTCATCTATTGAGGAGTTAGTTGATGGTTTTCTTACACATTTTCAAGTATGCCCCACATTGAGCATTCAAGAGGAAGCCTTCATCGAGAATAATGAATGGGAAGATGAGTCCTCCTTGGGTCCACAAGATGAAAAAGATGAGTTGGAGAACGCATATGTTGGGAAGGAAGAATCCATGAAAAGTGAAGTTGAGACTAACCTTACCTCTTGATGAGTATCCTTTTGAGAACCTTGAGGAAGGTGATCCCATTAGCCCATTGGAAGATGACAATGAAGATTACTTCCATATTGAAAAAGGGAAATGGGAAATTGTGGGTCCTCAATTTGATTGTGCTCCCATTTATGACACCGACAAGAAAGATGAGGTTGAGAGTGGTCTCCCCTTTCTCTCAAGCATTTTTTATGAGGACATATCCATCAATACCCTTGAGAAGAAGGATCATTATTTTCCCTTACATGAAAAGGATGATTTTGAGGAGGAAAAAATCGTTGAATATAATACTTCACCCCCCCTTTTCCTTATCCTCTTGTTCATCACTTCAAATCTTCCACGAGTGATTTCCTAGCCCCTTTTCAAATGATCCCGAGTGACCATGAGCCCTTTCCCCCTTCTGAGTATAATGTCATGGAAAAACCCCTCATTGAATATACTTTATCTCCTTTGACACACCCTCAGGATTACGATCACCCACAACCCCCCCTCTCCAATGTGACCATCACCATGAGCAATCTATTTGTTGCACTCTTCCTTTCCCTCACCCTTCGTTCCCCCTCATCACGACCTTGTGGTATATACAAAGCATAAGATTGTAAGCTATGATTGTGATAGGGAGGTTTTGAGAATGATCTTTTATTCCACCATTGTGTACTTAGAGGGAAACCCCCACACTTTTGGATTGACCTATTCTCCTTCTCCTAGAGTTTCCTTTTACCTCGAATGGAGATCATGTTTTCCCACCTCCCACCCACTTCACCCCCATCTAATTATGTCCACATTCACTTTGGGTTTTGTTTCATGAGTAATCATACTGGTAGGCATATGTATATTGAGACGATGATATGTTGGTTGGCTTTATAGTTACACTTAGCATTAGCATTAGCATATGCATATAAGGGTAGGATGCATTCCATGATGATTTTTGCATTGGAACTAATTGCATATGATGTTTCTCATGATAAATTAGATTGAATTTAAGAATAAATTACAAAAATAAAAAAAAAAAAAAAAAAAAAAAAAAAAAAAAAAAAAAAAAAAAAAAAAAATCAATGTTATCGGGAGCAGGAGCAAAAGAGGAGAGCGGGAGCGACATTTTTCAGAAGCTCCCTGTTTGGGAGCGAATCCGGAGCGATTTTTTAATAATATATATATATTTTTTATATTTTTTAATTTTTGATACATATATGTCAACAAAAACATGTAGAATGATGAATTAGGTACTATGTTGCACAAAACGTGGTATAGAGGTCCATTTCCATACAGAAACGGGTATGAAATGCAGAAACGCATTTGGTACGGCCGTGAAACGCGTTTCCGGCTGTACTGCCACGTTTCCCGAAACAGAAAAGTGGCCAGTATGGCCGGAAAAGCGTTTCAGGGCCGTACGACCCACGTTTCGTCATTAACTTGTGTTTTTTTTATTTTTATTTTTAATTTAACTTTAGGGTATGTTAGTGACTTCTTGTTGCTTCTAGAAGCGTGTCTAAAGTTATAAAAGTGAATTTTTTCCCTAGTGTCGATATGCAATTCATCAGGAAGTTTGAGGGATATGCAGTTCATGGTAATGTTAAATTCTTAAAGTAAAAGTGATATTCTCTTTTATTTTTCATTTTCATCCTTTTACTTAAATTTTTAACGTTACCATGAAATGACTCAGGATGTTTGAGAGTGGTTTTGCCCTCATTGGATTTCATATGGAGAAAGTAGAATTTTAGATCTCACTCAAAATCCAGCAGACTTATTTGTTTTTCAAGATTTCAGGATTGGAGGGATTGCAATGTTTCCATTGGATTTTATCATGTACTAGGGTATGGAACTTGTATTTAATCAAGAGAACCAAGCCCTCTATGCAGGGAAACTCCCAATAATCAAGATCATGTAGGGTACTAGGGTATGAAACGTGTATTTAATCAAGAGCACTAAGGTCGTTCAACTATGTAGGAGGAGACTCCCAATACAACAATGGTCCTTCTAAAGAATGGGATGTAGATGCAGAAAATCCTGATTTGGATCTCTCTCTTGCAGCGTTATAGTCTTTATTGTACTTGCAGCCTCATATATTAATATAAATAAAGGCTGATTTTGAGATTTGGATATGTAATAAAGGTTGCTTTTGGATATTTTGATATTTTTATTTTCATTATGTGATCATTCATGAGTAGATGTGATGTAAATTAAATCTTAATGTTTAAGTGTAACAAATTATAAAATATCATTTATGCTTTATGATTGCACACACATATATATATATATATATATATATATATTCGTGTTTCCCCGTTTCCAAAATTTGGGGAGGTCGCGTTTCGTATCACTTCCCGTTTCGGAAACTCGTACCCGTTTCCCCGTTTCGTGCAACTTAGGGGCTACGTTTTCAACAAACGAAATACGCGTTTTCGAAATTTCAGGACACGAAGAAAACCATAGAATACGTGTTCAATTTCCAGAACACATTAAAAAACGTATTCGACACGTATTAGGGCCGTTTTCATGTCCAATACGTAAAATACGGGACACGGGACCCTTTTGGACGTGTCCTGTGACTTAGTGTGGCATCAATTATAATATCATCCGAGCGCTTGCAGATGGTCTACATGCATCTTTGATTTGTTTGGAGACCCATGTGGACTCTTATGTACCCCCACACCCACTTGGGAGCACCATAGGTTTACTATTTGGATAACAAAGGGCCACCCCCATGCCCAGTGCTTTTGGGAGTCCTGTTTCACATTATGGCACCTATGGACTTCATTAGGCCTCCTCCAAGGCCCAATGATATGCATTATTGATCATTCGACCTCTTGAAAGGTGCATTCTTTTAATTTTGAGCTAGTTTGGTGGGCTTGTCACCAAAAGTTAGTTATCTTGAACATTATTTTATTTTAGTGGTTCAATTAGGCCTCATTAGGCAAATCCAATTCATTTGGACACAGGTGATGTGATTTCATTTTAGCATCATCACTTGGTTTGACTTGTATCTCTTAAGAGAACTTCACTATCCTTCTTGGTGGATGAAATTTTGGTGCATGGAATGAATTTTGATGTTTGGATTATTTTCTCTTGTCTTGGAGCTTTTTGATTGGAAAAATTCTTGATGGCTGGATATATTCTTATACATGTAAGTACAATTTAATGCTATTGTTTCTTTACTTTGTCACATGCATTGTTGATAGAATTTTCGCTATGCTAGGGCTAATTTGATGCATCCATTTATGCGAAGTTGTGGAAATTATGTTTCGAAATAGTGCTTCTTCATGTATAGGCCATGTATGATGAATGAATGTTCCTAGGGATGTTCCATTGTTGAACTCATCCTAACAAGCTATCTAATCTTGCAGAAATGAATTATAAAGTTTTCGAAGCTGCTCTCCCTTGCCCTAATGCTAAGCAAAGCTGTCTTTGAAGCCTCCTTGACCTAGAAAACGAAATCCATAGTCATTATATTTTTGACTCCAATCTCCCCAAAGGATTAGGCACTAGTCTACCATAAGGTGATCACCTTAAAACCTAACTTTCCTCTCATCTTCTTCCCTTCTTTAGGCCTAGTCCTGTTAGGTCTCCTAGGGCATCACATTTCTTGCAACCACTCACAAAAAAATTCCTATCTCTTGGCTCCTACTGCATTGGTGTGTCTCCTAGTTCTCCTTCAAATTTGAGGATGGTGGGATTGTGAGATATCCCAAGCCCTAGCCTTGTGATCTAATCTTGCCCTTAGTTTCCTGAGGCTAGTAGCCTCATTGGGATCATCATATTGCCTTTATTATAGATTCTTTCTTTGATCCCTTTCTCTTCCCTTGTTGGGTCAAGTACGTCAATGGTTTCTAAGTCCCATTACCTTGACCTATTCGGGGGTCTACTTGGTCCAATGTGGTCCCATTTCCTATCAAAATCGATTCTTCAAAAACCACTTGGGAAACCAAGTTCTATAAGGATTTTAGGGATTAGGAAGTTCCTTTGTAAGTCATATTCCTTAAACCTAGCCCTCAAATCATTATCAACCCCTCCTAGAGAACCCTACACCTTGCTTAAAAATCAAGCAAGCCCTAATTTTGAGTTTCTCCTGGGAAAGGGTTATTGGAATCACTTCCTATCCATCTCATTGATTTACCCGTCCTAGGTGATTCCCTATATGTACTAGGTCTCCTCCCATCGGTGGAAGTTCATAAAGAGTAGGGAGCTTTAGCTATGGTGATAGTGGGTTTTAGCTGCATTGTTGCTATTGACCTAGCAAGTGCCCCTCTAGGACCCCTTCTAGTTTGAACGGTAACATGAACCTTTGCTGTTTTTTCCGCCAACACATGATGCCAACAACACCGGTTTGTTGGAGTGTGATGATTCCTTCTAATTGATTTGATAGTTCTTAGATGTACATACTGATTCAAGTGTAGCAGGTTATAGGTAGATCTTTGTAACTAGATGATGTATTGTAATTTTATATTCTGAATTTGATTCTTTCATCTATGGTTATGCTGTGGTATGGGATATGTCCAAACTGCATGAAGGTTGGATGTCTTTGCAGTCAATTAGATAGTTAAGGGCATGGTCAATCCTTCATCTTTCCATCTTTGTGGAAGGGGAGACTTGGTTTTCTGAAGTACAAGGGTGAAGATGAAAGGGGAAAGTGGGGTGGGAAGAGGGATAAAGAAGGATGTAAGGGGGATTCAATATTTGTTTTGTGAAGCATTTTTATGGGGTTCTTGGGGTACTTGAGCAAACTTGTTTTTACAATGAATGGTGAAGTTGTAGGATTTTCTGTCATAGTTGATGAGAGGGTTATGAGCGTATGTTTCTTTGTTTATGATCTAGACTCTAAATTGTTGATTCTGAGATTCTATTTTGTAAATGAATATTTGTGTTTTTTTTTCCAACAAATGCAAGCATCTAGTTGTTTAGTTACCTGAACCTTGCAGTACCCATGGTCAGGTCTCTGTTATACTTTTTTCCTAATGATGGTCATGTTGAAGCCTTTGCTTAGTCCGTGATACAGTTGCCTCTTGTCTTATATTTATTCCAATTGGCAAAAGACCACCTTTAATGTCAATTTACATTCAAAACATCACTAATCATAATGTTGTGTTCACCTGCTACCTAAGCACAAATGTAAAATTATATGTAAACCGGTCTGTTTTCAAACATACGACATACTCCAAACCTTGGATGGTCTTGTCATTGATGTCAACCCATGGAGATGACTGGGTTTGACTTTGACCAAAAACACCAGCGATTGATGTCAAATGGTTAATGAATGTTTCTTAGTAATTGTCAGATTACATCAAGATAACAACTATACTATTGGATGGTTGAAAACCCAAGTCCTAGGGTTTGGGTTCCCTGGACTAAGGATGTACCCCGACTTTTTCGAGGGTTATTGAAGGGTCAAGCCATTGAGCTTGTGTTGGAGATCTAGGTCGTTAGGTTCTCCTCGAAAAGATGTTTCTGTTGATATGTGGTACACCCCAAGAGGCCTCCTAGTTTGAGAGATATTCACTTAGTTTGAGAGATATTCACAATTGAAGTTAGTGACCCCAGTTTTTGGGCTAAAACCCCAAGGGGTAGTGGCATGACACCTCCTACGGTTGTCAACATATGGCATTGTTTATCACTGTAATCTCACCCCGTATAAGTTACATAACTTCAAAAACCAAAGACAATAAATCAAACATTGACCTAATGTACTCATGTGTCACCTACAAAACACACCAAAGAGGTTTATTGTACAAGTTTCTTAGCATTTAAAAAACTAGTAGGTAATAACTACCAAATTAAAATTAATCCTGTTAAGAATTAAAGAGTTCCTAAATATCCTCAAAGGCCTACCAAATGAAGCCCCTAATTAGCCTTCCCCCACACTATAAAAAGAGACTCCTAACCTCCAAAACATAACATTCTTATCACATCAAACATAAATAATCTCTGAAATTTTCGGTGGTCTGAGGCAGATAAACTGAGGTAAAGTTTTGGTCTTTCTGAGGCAGCTAGGGCAGTGAAATACATGGTCAAACTCCTATGGATTGGACTCAAATTCCTTCTTCTAATCAGTCTTCAAGGTAAGTCTTCCTATTGATGTATTTGTGCTCTATTTTGTACTAGTTAGGGCAATGTGTTGGGCTGATTTAAGGCCTGTCCTTTTTACATTACAATCCTCGGCACTGAGGTCTGTTAGGACTTGGCTTGCTGCTCTATTTACTATGACATCTGCAACAAACTTAAGGTTCTCTTGTGGCTTAATTGAGGGATTATCATAGTGCATTAATGTTACACACCTTTTCTTCTCGCTGGCATACATTAAATCCATATTCCTGCGACATTTTGCGATCTTCACTAAAATATTCAAGCCCTATTGTGAGCAGACTCTTTATGAATTGTTTTTTTTAAGGCATTTGTTCAAGGTCCTCCGAGGTTTGGAATTGAGCTGAGCTCCTAAGGTAACCTTCTTGCGGACTATGGAAAAGGAATTCGTTATTTAGTGACACATTCAATCTTCAAGACTGTGATACATTGTAAGTCCTTTGATACAAGATAGATCTGATATGTATGGATGGTGATTGACCCGACCTAAAGATTCCATTGACTGTAGCTTGATACATTGACCTGCTTGACATTAAGACTCTATAGTGACATGAACATGGCATACCATTGATTATGACATTGTACAGAGACCTGTGTTTTTCTTGAATTACTTCAGAACTGTGTCTTCCTTAAAAATTCAGATTTGCGTCTCCTTTTTGGACCTGTGGTAATAGATTGATAGGGTACAGTTATGTGTATTACAAGTGGTTGGAGTGAGTAAATTAAGAATGTTTTGCAGTGCATTTTTCCTTTGAGGAAAGCCAAACCCATCAAAGTATCTATAGCTTAGTGACCTTCTTATGACTGCAACCACATGAGATAAACTGTGCATAACCAGATAGTGAGTAAGTAACTCAAAAATGATGCGATAGTATGTAACTTGAAGATTTGGTTTTGTCATACGAACTTAACAAGTGATGTATTGTCCTATTGAAATAGTGACTCTTGAAGATGCCTGAGTGTGATGACTTCACAATAACATTAGGTTGTAATTAATTACCATTGTAATATTTGGCTATTGCATATAATTCGACTTGACATCTGATGTAGAGATGCAGCCTCCAATCATATAACAATGATTATGCGTTAACTATGTTGTTTTACCTACAGTGATCTCAATTATCTTGGTTGTCCATGACACATGATTTAGAACTGCTATGACTGAGTTGACACATGGTTTATTGTGAAATGACTACTAGTTAGTGGCAGCGAGACAGTGGCATTGACATAAACTATTGACCTGATATGAAAAGTCTGCAGTATGACTTATCTAAGCTTGACAAGTGTTTTGAACACTGATACCTTGCCCTCATGTCTGTAGCAGTGTTGGGAGTTTTCTAAACAGTGACATTGACATGATCTACTGACTTGACTTTTAGATTTCACAAACAGATTAAATATAATTTGGCATAATGACACATGAACCTGATATATGGGACAAGTGACACATTGACATTGATATAATATCTTGACTTTGACTTAATATATTAGTGAGACAATTACATGAGTTTGACATGACCTATTGACTTGACTCATATAATGGAACAATGAGTTTACACTTACAGTTGACAATTGTTTTGACTTTGACTTAACACATTGAGTTGACAATTAGCCTTGACCTTGACTTAGGAAACTAGTAGTATTGGGTCTGTCAAGAATGTTGTAGCATGCCTAGTTGATGTGATGCATTGATGTAACAGCATTGCAGTTGGTTTATGACAGCCTCATTGGACAGTGATATCGTGACTGCAGTGGGTGATGATGGCTCCAGGGCATTAACTATCTGAGCAGCAGTTTTTACACATATGTTGGTAGCCCTTCTTGGGCCAATTTTGAAAGCACTGATTGCAGGTCATCAGGATGACCTGAGGCACCTTGGTTTGTGCCATTGTCTTATAACAGTGCCAGATGGTTGCAGCATTAATTGTAGCAGTATGAGCAGTTTTGTACAGCAAGGGAGTATGATACATTAACTATCTCATGGCATATGAAGCTTATCCTTACATGAGCAGTGCAGTACAGTGACCATTGCAGGTTCATTTGTTTGGGACAACTTGAACATTGATCAGTTGGATAAGCATTGCACATTGATCAGTAGTTGGACAATGCAGTGCTCAATTGAGCAGGGTTGTGATCAGCAGTGTAGCTACAGGACGTGACAGGATATTCATTTTGAGCAAAGCAACATTCTCTTATTTACTATCTTCATATATTGATTCAGGGTACAGGGGGATCTAGTCTGAAAATTTTGAAATGTGATCTATTGACCCTTTTGGGTGATTGGAGTCACCTTCAGGTTGTGGCCTGAGGACACTTTAAGGTGGCAGGGTGGTGATAGGGCAAGTTGTGGCTTGCATAGTGCATTGTGGTGTGCAGTTAGTTGTGGTTGATAAATTAACAAGGCAGCGAAGCATCCTTTCTGACAGCAGCTGGTAAGCAGAGTGTTGGGGCACTCATCAGGTTGTGGCCCGATCTACGGGACGTTGGGACGTCCTTCTGGTTGCAACAAGATATTAGTGTCTAGTAGCGTCCTACAGGTTATAGCCTATGAATTAGGGGGTTGATACCTCCCTCAGTTGTAGCTGAAATTTTGATGTAATCAATTTTCTTGTAACAAGGAGAAGACAATTACTAAAGAAGCGTTCGGTGGTTTTTGATCGAGAGGGGGTTTTCCACCTAAAAATCTGTCCTTTGTTTTATCTTTCTACATTGTTGTATGGTGTTGTCTACTGTTGATTATTGTTTATGATCATCTGAAGGAGAACAATAATAATAATTGAATATTGACTAATGCTCTGAAAAAGATTAAAAAGTGCTAATTGCTAAGAAATATTGGTTCACCTCCCTCTCAGTATTTCCAATAATTGGTATCAGAGCTTGGTTCTTTCAGTGACAACGTAACTACTAGAAGACAATTTTCAGAGCATAGAGATGGGAAAGTCAAAGAGGCAAGTTGCAAGGATTTCAATGGAAGGTACAGGTACATCAAAATCTGAAGAAAGTGAGCATTGTGTACCAACCCCTGATTTTGATGTAGATAATTACTAGATATGGGAATCTAGGATGGAAGTACATTTGTAGGCACATGTAGTGTGCGAATCAATTGTTTTGGAGACACATCTAGCGATGAAGTAAAAGGTACAATTCAAAGGCAGCTGGTAAACTAACAGGACAATTGGTAAACAGAGTGTTGGGGCACTCATCAGGATGTGGCCTGATCTACGGGGTGTCCTTCTGGTTGCAACATGATATTAGGGTCTAGTAGCATCCTACTGGTTGTAGCTTGTGAATTAGTGGGTTGACACCTCCCTTAGTTGTAGCTGAAATCTTGATGTAATCAATTTTCTTTTAATAGGGAGAAGACAATTACTAAAGAAGCGTTCAGTGGTTTTTGACCCGGAGGGGGTTTTCCACCTAAAAATCTTTGTGTCCTCTGTTTTATCTTTTTGCATTGTTATATGGTGCTGTATATTGTTGATTATTGTTTATGATCATCTGAAGAAGAACAATAATGATAACTGAAGATTGACTAATGCTCTGAAAAATATTAAAAAGTGCTAATTGCTAAGAAATACTGATTCAGCCCCCTCTCAGTATTTCCAACAATTGGTATCAGAGCTTGGTTCCTTTAGTGACAACTTAACCATTAGAACGCAGTTTTCAGAGCATAGAGATGGGAAAGTCAAAAAGGCAAGTTGCAAGATTTCAATGGAAGGTATAGGTACATCAAAATTTGAAGAAAGTGAGTATTGTGTACCAACCCATGATTTTGATGTAGATAATTACTAGATATGGGAATCCAGGATGGAAGTACATTTGTAGGCACATGGAGTACGGGAATCAATTGTTTCGGGAGCCACATCTACCGATGAAGATAAAAGGTACGATTCAAAGGCTATGAATGTAATTTTGATTGTTTTGCCGAATTCTGTGAAAACAAAAATTGGTCAATGTTCAACAGCGAAAGCTCTTTGGGAAAAGCTTCATAATCTCTATTCAACAAAGAAATCAGGTCAAGATATTATTGAAAATTCGGATCCTTCTGATTATGATTAAGAAATTAGAGAAATGAGTGAGAAGGAGTTTCAAAATCAAGTGAACAAGGTGATATAGGAACTCAAAAGTCAAAAGGAAAAGACAAGACTTTTGGAAGCAAAATTGAAGACAACAAAAGAACTCATCAAAGAAAATGAAGAGTTTCAGAAGATGATTAACAGTCTTAGAACTCAATTGGAAGAAGTCAAGAATCCAGACACATAAGACCTCAAGAGAGAAGTCAAACAGAAGCAACAAGAACTTGACACAGCGTTTGCAA
Source organism: Pinus taeda (assembly GCA_000404065.3). NCBI lineage: Eukaryota > Viridiplantae > Streptophyta > Pinopsida > Pinales > Pinaceae > Pinus > Pinus taeda. The sequence goes on along the minus strand of APFE030778575.1, from coordinate 165,823 downwards.
AGATTATCAGGCTCAAACAATAGATGTAGGAAGCAAATATTGAAAGGAAGAAATTTGATCAAAGATACATATCCGTAGTTGACCAAAAGCAAAAGGAATTGGAAACCTCTTCAGCTGAACTAAGCAGGCTTAGGATTGTAAATGAGGAGCAGAAGGAACAGATACATGATCTCAATAGAGAAGTAGAGAAGACCACTCTTCTCAAGCTACAAGTTGAAGAGGCAAAAAAAAGAAGGGAGATCTTGAAAAGATGGTTTCGAGAATATCTTGCTCAAAAGCAAGAAGAACTTGATGCAACGCTTAATGAGATTAACATGCTCAAAGAAAAGGACCATCTACAGGTTATGGACAGGACAAATAAAGAATTGGCAAAAATAATAGGTAAGGCTCCAATTGATGAAGGCACAAGCTCCACATCTTCGCAAAGTGTGATTGAGAAGACGATTGAACCAAAGAAGAATGATGTCAAAGCAGTCAAGGATAAAGGAAGACAACAAACTACAACACCGTCTTCAAAGAAGAATGAAAAATCTTCCAGGTATGTTCATTTATTTAATGGTTATTGTTTCTAGTGTGCTAACTATGGACATATGGCCAGGGATTGTAAAGTTGTTGACAGGTACAATTATCAAGGACCATTGCATATGAATGAACCATTCATGTATGCACATTTATTTAATGGTTATTGCTTTTTATGTGCTAACTTTGGACATATGGCTAGGGATTGTGAAGTTTCTAGCAGGTACAACTATTATCGGCAAAACCCTAGAAGCAAGTTTGCAGGATTACAAGATAGACACCAAACGAAATCTTCTATGAATGACATGCAATATTACAAATGTCACAAGTATGGACACACTCGTCACTGTAGGTACAAGATGGAATCAACCATGAATGAAAAGCTTGACGACGAGAATAAGAAGGTTTGAAATAAAAAATAGGTACAGAATGAACAAGTACAAGTTGAGCAAGAAAAGCAAGAAGGCAAAAAGGTCTCAACAGTTATGCTTTCAGGATTTGTAATAGGTCGTAAGGAATTAGCAGTTTTTTCGGTTAATGACTCGAGTCAAGATGGTCTGTTAGATGACTCACTATTCTGAATGATTCAGCTCATCGATTCCTTGAAATTTGAAGAGGAGGAATCTTTGCAGAATTATATGGCACAAGTATACGATTGACATATAGATAGTTTGAACAAGATGGAAGTTTCATTACAGGAACAGGGGGAGCATAATAATTGAAGGATTACACGTTAACAAAGGAAGGTTTATCTTAAAGGGAGGCACATACATGACACAGGTCCACAAGGATCATCATTGACATACTATTACAAGAAGGGTTCTCGTCAAGGGGAGCAAAGGCAGATAACAGGGCCACATGAAGCAAGCAAATTCTCAGGGAGAGTAACCCTTTGCCATTGATGTCAAAGGAGAAGAGAGACACTTGAGGAGATTGAAAACTCGAGAAGGAGGTGAAGCATGAAGGAAGGGGGAGCTGTACTTGCAGGAGGAGTACATGTGTTGCCATCAATGAAAAAGGCGGAGATTGTTGGATCGTGTTGTCATTGATGTCAACCCATGGAGTTGACTAGGTTTGACTTTGACCAAAAACACCAGTCGTTGATGTCAAATTGTTAATGAATGCTTCTTAGCTATTGTCAGATTACATCGAGATAACAACTATACTGTTGGATGGTTGAAAATCCAAGTCCTAGGGTTTGGGTTCCCTAGTCTGTGGATGTACCTCCACCTACTACTAGTTTACTAAGTCAAGGCCATTAGGACTTGGATGTAGTAAACTAGTAGTATTGTGTTGGAGATATAGGTCATTAGATTCTGCTCGAAAAGATGTTTCTATTGATATGTGGTATGCCCCGAGAGGCTTCATGGTTTGAGAGATATTCACAATTGAAGTTAGTGACCCCAGTTTTTGGGCTAAAACCCCAAGGGGTAGTGACATGACACCTTCTCCTACAGTTGTCAACATATGTCATTGTTTATCACTATAATCTCACCCCGTATAAGTTACATAACTTCAAAAGCCAAAGACAATAAATCAATCATTGACTTAATGCACTCATGTGTTAGCTACAAAACACACCAAAGAGGTTTAGTGTACAAGTTTCATAGCATTCAAAAAAACTAGTATATAATAACTACTAAATTAAAATTAATCCCGTTAAGAATTAAAGAGTTCCTAAATATCCTAAAAGGCCTACCAAATGAAGCCCCTAATTAGCCTTCCCCCACACTAAAAAAAGAGACTCCTCCTAACCCCCAAAACATAACATTCTTATCACATCAATCTCAATGAATCTTTGAAATTTTCAGTGGTCTAAGGCAGATTAACTGAGGTAAAGTTTCAATCTTTTTGAGGCAACTAGGGCAGCGAAATACATGGTCAAACTTCGATGGATTGGACTCAAATTGCTTCTTCTAATCAATTTTCAAGGTAAGTCTTCCTATTGATGTATTTATGCTCTATTTTGTACTAGTTAGGGCAATGTGTTGGGCTGATTTGAGGCTTGTCCTTTTTACATTACAGTGCTTGGCCTTGAGGTCTGTTAGTGTGAAATTTTTTGAATCTTTACAAACAAAAATCATACCACATTCACTGGTTTATCATCTCCTACTTGTTATTTCATTCAGCAAGTTATTTAATTATAAACAATGATGAAAAACACTACTGCAGCAGACTGCACTGACATACAGATCATAAACTGAAACAATATATGAGACAAACACACAAGGGACACCATTATTTTTGGACAATACGTCCCTGGAAAAATCCAACTTGGGAAAACTAGTGTAGCAGATGGAGGGTTTGTATTATTAAGCAAGCCGAATCTGAGTACAATAGGTTGCCTCTCACACCGGGTAACCTTTAAGAGAAATCTCGACAACAAGAAATACATACGAGGGTTTACCTCATTCCCCAAGTCACGGTTGATCCAATGAGTGATCTGACTCTCGACAAATACTGTGAAATCCCTGAGCAATTACTGCTTGGGTCAGCGTCTTGCCTCTGGGAGGCTGCGTCACCTCTTCTGCTGGATCGATTTGTTGGAGGAAGACTGTTGTTTAACCCTCCCGTCTCAGAACCTCGCTTCTCCAACAAAATCTTGGACTTCTGATGGATACTCTGCACTGCCACTACAAGAGACCCTCCTGGCGTGCATTAGTACTGCGTGAGCCCCTCTTGGGCTGCGTAGGCCTCTATGCTGCTTCTCTGATGCTACAGCTACCTCTCTACCACATACTCTTTGGATCAGAACTCCTTTTGGATCCAAATCTCTCCTTTTGCCCTCTCACTGCAACTCAGATCACTTGTTCGATTTTCTTAGCAACCCACGCCCCAACAAAATCGAACTGACTGATCAACTTGGTGTATCTCCAACTGACCCTCAAGCCTCCTCTTATACTTTTCCTGTTGATGAATAAACGGTCGAGATTAAGTCCCTAATCAATGACTAAGATTACAATAGACTTGATCCTCGTCTCTTAGAAGCTTCTCACCCATATTTTTATTAATACCCATTAATATTTTTATTTTCCCAAGTTTAGACTCAAGAACCCCATTAAAAATATTAATTATTTTAATAACTCACAATTTGGGTGGAATTTCTCCAAACGATTTTAGGGTCTTGGAGATCTCATGTATTATAGCCCCTCCACAAAATTTCAGAGCTAGAGCACATCCGATGCTACCCAAAATCAACAGTTAGGACTTGGCTTGTGGCTCTATTTACTATGACATCTGCAACAAACTTAAGGTTGTCTTGTGGCTTAATTGAGGGCTTATCATAGTGCATTAATTGTTATACACCTTTTCTTCTAGGTGGCATAAATTAGATCCATATTCCTGCGACATTTGGACTGGAACAATTACGGACTCTCGGTAGGTTCTGACAGAGAAAAGATTTTGCAAACCTCATTAAAATATTCAAGCCCTATTGTGAGCAGACTCTTCATGAATTGTTTTTTTAAGGCATTCGTTCAAGGTCCTCGGTGGTTTGGAATTGAGCTGAGCTCCTAAGGTAACCTTCTTGTGGACTATGGAAAAGGAATTCATTATTTAGTGACATTCAATCTTGAAGACTCTGATATGGTAAGTCCTTTGATACAAGATAGGTCTGATATTTATGGATGGTGATTGACCTGACCTGTAGATTCCATTGACTGTGACTTGATGCATTGACCTACTTGACATTTAGAATCTATAGTGACATGAACATGGCATACCATTGATGATGGACCTTATGACATTGTACAGAGACCTGTTTTTCTTGAATTACTTCAGACCTGTGTTTCTTTTGAATTACTTCAGACCTGTTTCTACCTTAAAAATTCATATTTGCATCTCCTTTTTGGACCTGTGGTAATAGATTGATAGGGTACCTGTATATGTATTACAAGTGGCTGGAGTGAGTAAATTAAGAATGTTTTGCAGTGCATTTTTCCTTTGAGGTAAGCCAAACCCATCAAAGTATCTATTGCTTAGTGACCTTATGATGATTGTAACCACATGAGATAAACTGTGCATAACCAGATAGTGAGTAAGTAACTCAAGTATGATGTGATAGTATGTAATTTGAAGATTTGGTTTTGTCATACAAACTTAACAAGTGATGTATTGTCCTATTGAAATAATGACTCTTGAAGATGCTTGAGTGTGAAGACTTCACAATAACACTAGGTTGTAATTAATTACCACTGTAATATTTGGCTATTGCGTATAATTCTTGACTTGACATCTGATGCAGAGATGCAACCCCCAATGATATAACAATGATTATTTATTAACTATGTTGTTTTACCTACAGTGATCTCAATTATCTTGGTTAGTCCATGACACATGATTTAGAACTGCTATGATTGAGTTGACACATAGTTTATTGTGAAATGACTTATAGTTAGTGGCAGCTAGACAGTGGCATTAACATAAACTATTGACCTGATATGAAAAGTCTGCAGTATGACTTATCTAGGCTTGACAAGTGTTTTGAACACTGATACCTTGCCCTCATGTCTGTAGCTGTGTTAACTTAGGAGTTTTCTAAACAGTGACATTGACATGATCTACTGACTTGACTTTTAGATTTCACAAACAGACTAAATATAGTTTGGCATAATGAGACATGAACCTTATATATGAGACAACAACTGACACGTTGACATTGATATAATATCTTGACTTTGACTTAATATATTAGTGAGACAATTACATGACTTTGACATGACCTATTGACTTGACTCATATATTGGGAACAATGAGTTTACACTTACAGTGGACAATTGTTTTGACTTTGACTTAACACATTGAGGTGACAATTAGCCTTGCCCTTGACTTAGTAAACTAGTAGTCTTGGGTCTGTCAAGCATGTTGTAGCATGCCTAGTTGATGTGATGCACTGATGTAACATTATTGCAGTTGGTTTATGACAGCCTCTTTGGACAGTGATATCGTGACTGCAGTGGGTGATGATGGCTCCAGGGCATTGACTATCTGAGCAGCAGCATTTACACAAATGTTGGTAGCCCTTCTTTGGCCAAATTTGAAAGCACTAATTGCAGGTCATCAGGATGACCTGAGGCACCTTGGTTTGTGCCATTGTCTTATAGCAGTGCTAGATGGTTGCAACATTATTTGTAGCAGCATGAGCAGTTTTGTACAGTGAGGCAGTATGACACGTTGACTATCTCATGAGCATATGAAGCTTATCCTTGCATGAGCAGTGCAGTACAGTGACGATTACAGGTTGATTTGTTTGGTACAACTTGGATAATGATCAGTTAGATAAGCATTTTGCATTGATCAGTAGTTGGACAGTGCAGTGGTCAGATTGAGCATGGTTGTGATCAACATTGTAGCTACAGGACGTGACAGGATATTCATTTTGATCAAGGGAACATTCTCGTATTTACTATCTTCATGTATTGATTCAGGGCACAAGGGGATCCAGGCTGAAAATTTTGTAATGTGATCCACTGACTCTTCTGGGTGATTGGAGTCACTTTCTGGTTGTGGCTTAAGAACACTTGAAGGTGGCAGGGTGGTGCTAGGGCAAGTTGTGGCTTGCATAGGGCATTGTTGTTAAGTTAGGTATGTTCTATGCTTAGCACAATTTACTTCAATTTTCCATATTAGCTCAATATCAATTCCAGTTTAGCAATCACATTTAGCATGGTAGTAAAATGCAGATAGAACATAAACATAAATCGCAGAAGAACAAGCCAAGACAAGAGGACACAAGATGTGGCGCCAGCCAGGGACAAACCCCAATGTGGGGAAACCCTTGATCAGTTCTTCTTATGTTCTTCAATAGTTCAGTAGAGAGAGATAGTACATATACATCAGAAGTCAACATTTTGACTTGTCAAAATAAGAGCAGAGATCTTCTTTATGAAGATAACACATGAGGTAGCTGATCTAGATTCTAAACTCCAGTGAAGACATACTGCTTCAACTGATCCTGCAAGGTGACTCTATCACCATGCTGCACCCATCACTGTGCTGCACCCAATCACTGAGCTGCTCTCATCACTGTGCTGCTCCCATCACAGAGCAGTACTTTATCACCATGTTGTACCCATCATCAACAAGTTGCTGCAATACTATGCTGTACCATTGTGCTGCACCATATTGCACCATGCTGCACCATCCTTACTATCACCTATATGCTACACTTCATCACTATGCCCATCATGCTGTGACATTCATCATCATACTGCTGCATCCTACTAGTTGCACTATGCTGTACCCTTCTATGCACTCAATGCATACCACAGTACATCATTATCATGCTGTTGCAATATAATGCTGCTACCATTTACACTCTGTTGTACTCAACTTATCTGTGCTATATTCAGCATGTTGAATCTATCATTACTGTCCATCTATTGACAACTCAGATCATGATTATCTGAGCCCTCGAATGCCCATAATAGATATATGACTGTGGTGTTATGGTCTGCGGCCTAACACAGTTTTCCTGAAGCACAATGATACCCCAACAGGTTGATCCAGTGCTTCTTATGACTCGGCCTCCTAAGAAGGAACAAACCCTTAACTTAGGCTACTTTGCTGCGGCTAGGGACAGCAAATATAAGCCCTTCCAAACTGCATATTTAGGGTCCCTTTTATGGTGAATAGAATCAGCCCTTCTATACTGCAAATAGGGCTTCATCATAACTGCAAATCAGGGCACATCAAAACAGCAGATTAGAATGCTGTGTTGGAAATCCTTTATACCAGCGTGAAGGTGTCCCTCTTAATTGTGGATTAGGGAACTGTGTCTGGGGCTGGGATAGCGGCCAGATAAGGCACTTCCTTACTGCGGCTAGGGCATACTTTGAGACAGCAGATCAGGAACCTTTTGGGCTGGCCAAATCTTGTCATTTTCTGCGGCTAGGGTAAGACTATAGTCCTTCCATTAGGACTGCGGTTTGCTGGGCGTAGAAACCTTCTACTTGACTGTGGCTAGGTCTTTCTACTAGGGCAGCGTTAAGGCTTCTTCATTAGGGCAACACTAGGGCTTCATTAGGGCAGCGTTAGAGCTTCATTCGGGCAACATTAGAAGCCCATCTTCATGACGTCCTTCTTGAATCTTTCTCATGGCATCATCTAGGGCAGCTCCTCTTAGGGCAGCATATATTCTTAGGATCTCTCCTCCCACCAAAACCCAAAGACAAGTGGAGAGGAAGAGATCACAAGAAGAGTGTGTGTCCAAATGATTAACATGCCACCTCTTTTTATACTAAAACGTTGAGCACAAGTGGGGGCAATTTGGTCGCTGGCTGACCTTGATGAATTGTCCCATAACACAAATAAATTTAATCTCCATGAATACTTATTGGAATTGGATGATCTTTCGATCAATCCTACACCTCTTGATGAGAGGAAGCCAAGAAAAATAGCAGCTGCCATAAATAAGATGACCCACATGGAGTTTTGCCCTAGTTGCCAATTTTAACAGTTGTGGCGTCCATTCAATTGTGGTTGATAAACTAACAGGGCAGCTGATAAATAGAGTGTTGGGGCACTCATTAGGTTGTGGCTTGATCTACGGGGTGTTGGGGCATCCTTTTGGTTGCAACAAGATTTTAGGGTCTAGTAGCGTCCTACGGGTTGTAGCCTGTGAATTAGTGGGTTGACGCCTCCCTCAGTTGTAGCTGAAATCTTGATGTAATCAATTTTCTTTTAACAGGGAGAAGACAATTACGAAGCGTTTGGTGGTTTTTGACCCGGAGGGGGTTTTCCACCTAAAAATCTGTGTCCTCTATTTTATCTTTCTGCATTGTTGTATGGTGTTGTCTATTGTTGATTATTGTTTATGATCATCTGAAGGAGAATAATAATAATAATTGAAGATTGACTAATGCTCTGAAAAAGATTAAAAAGTGCTAATTGCGAAGAAATACTAATTCACCCCCCTCTCAATATTTCCAACAATTGGTATTAGAACTTGGTTCCTTTAGTAACAGCTTAACCGCTGGAAGGCAGTCTTTAGAGCATAGAGATGGGAAAGTCCAAAAGGCAAGTTGCAAGGATTTCAATGGAAGGTACATGTACAACAAAATCTAAAGAAATTGAGTATTGTGTACCAAACCCTAATTTTGATGTAGATAATTACTAAATATGGTAATCCAGGATGGAAGTACATTTGCAAGCACATGGAGTATGGGAATCAGTTGTTTTGTGAGCCACATCTATCGATGAAGCTAAAAAGTACAATTCAAAGGCCATGAATGTAATTTTGATTGTTTGACAAATTCTGTGAAAACAAAAGTTGGTTAATGTTCAACAGCTAAAGCTCTTTGGGAAAGGCTTCATAATCTCTATTCAACAAAACAATCAGGTCAAGATGTTATTCAAAATTCAGATCTTTCTGATTACGATGAAGAAATTGGAGAAATTAGTAAGACAGAGTTTCAAAATCAAGTGAACAAGGTGATAAAGGAACTCAAAAGTCAAAAGGAACAAGACTTTTGGAAGCAGAATTGAAGACAACAAAAGTACTCATCAAAGAAAATGAAGAGTCTGAGAAGATGATTAGCTGTCTTAGAACTCAATTGGAAGAAGTCAAGAATACAAACACACAAGACCTCAAGAGTGAAGTCCAACAAAAGCAACAAGAAGTCGATGTAGTGTTTGAAGAGATTAGTAGGCTCAAATAATAGATGCAGGGAGCAGAAATTGAAAGGAAGTAATCTGATCAAAGACACATATCCGCAGTTGACCAAAAGCAAAAGGAATTGGAAACCTCTTCAGCTAAACTATGTAGTCTCAGGATTGAAAATGATGAGTAGAAGGAACAGATATAGGCTCTCAATATAGAAGTAGTGAAGATCGCTCTTCTCAAGCTACAAGTTGAGGAGGCAGAAAAAAGAAGGGAGATCTTGAAAAGATGGTTTCAAGAATATCTTGCTCAAAAGAAAGAAGAACTTGATGCAGTGCTTAATGAGATCAACAAGTTCAAAGAAAAGGACCATTTACAGGTTATAGGCAGGATAGATAAAGAATTGGCAAAAAGAATAGGTAAGGCTCCAATTGATGAAGGTACAAGCTCCACATCTTCACACAGTGAGATTGAGAAGTTGATTGAACCAAAGAAGAATGTTGTAACTTTGAAGAATGATGTCAAAATAGTCAAGGATAAAGGACGACAATAGACTACAACACTGTCTTCAAAGAATAATGAAAAATCTTCCAGGTATGTTCACTTATTTAATGGTTATTGTTTTTCATGTGCTAACTATGGACATATGGCCAAGGATTGTAATGTTGTTGATAGGTACAAATATCAAGGACCATTGCATCTAAATGAACCATGCAGGTACGCACATTTATTTAATAGTTATTGCTTTTTATGTGCTAACTATGGACATATGGCTAGAGATTGTGAAGTTTCTGGCAAGTACAATGATTATCGGCAAAACCCTAGAAGCAAGTTTGCAGGATCAGGAGACAGACACCAAACAGAATCTTCTATGAATGACATCGAATGTTACAAATGTCATAACTATGGACACATAGCTTGTCACTGCAGGTACAAGACGGAATCAACCATGAATGAAGAGCTTGACAACGAGAATTAGAAGGTTTGGAAAAGAAAACAAGTACGGAATCAACAAGTAGATGTTGAGCAAGAAAAGCAAGAAGGCAGGAAGGTCTCAGCAGATATGCTTTCAAGATTTGTAATAGGTTGTGAGGAATCAGCAGTTGCTTCGGTTAATGACTCGAGTCAAGATGGTCTGTTAGATGACTCACTATTCTGAACGATTTAGCTCATTGACTCCTTGAAATTTGAAGAGGAGGAGTATGTGCAGAATTATATGGCACAAGTCTACGATTGACAGATAGATAGTTTGAACAAGATGGCAGTTTCATTACAGGTTCAGGGGGAGCAGAACAGTTGAAGGATTACAGGTTCACAAAGGAAGGTTTCTCTTATAGGGAAGCATATATAGGACACAAGTCCATAGGGATCGTCATTGACAGACAATTACCAGAAGGCTTCTGATCAGGGGGAGCACAAGCAGATAACAGGTCCACATGAAGTAAGCAAGTTCTCAGGGGGAGTAACCCTTTGCTATTAATGTCAAAGGGGGAGAGAAAAACCTGAGAAGGAGATTGAAATCTCGAGAAGAAGGTGAAGCATGAAGGCAAGGGGAGTTGTACTCGTAGGAGGAGTATGTGTGTTGTCATCAATGAAAAAGGGGGAGATTGTTGGATGGTGTTGTCATTGATGTCAACCCATGGAGTTGAATAGGTTTGACTTTGACCAAAAACACCAGTTATTGATGTCAAATGGTTAATGAACGCTTTTTAGTAATTGTCGGATCACATGAAGATAGCATCTATACTGTTGGATGGTTGAAAACCCAAGTCCTAGGGTCTGGGTTCCCTAGACTATGGATGTACCCCGACCTTGTCGAGGGTTAGTGAAGGGTCAAACCATTGAGTTTGTGTTGGAGATCTAGGTCAATAGATTCTCCTCAAAAAGATGTTTCTGTTTATATGTGGTATGCCCTGAGAGGCCCCCTGGTTTGAGAGATATTCACAATTGAAGTTAGTGACCCTAGTTTTGGGGCTAAAACCCCAAGGGGTAGTGACATGCACCTTCTCCTATGGTTGTCAACATATGACATTGTTTATCACTGTAATCTCACCCTGTATAAGCTACATAACTTCAAAATCCAAAGACAGTAAATCAATCATTGTCTTAATGCACTCACGTGTCACCTACAAAACACACCAAAGAGGTTTAGTGTACAAGTTTCTTAGTATTCAAAAAAACTAGTAGATCATAACTACTAAATTAAAATTAATCCTGTTAAGAATTAAAGAGTTCCTAAATATCCTAAAAGACCTACCAAATGAAGCGCCTAATTAGCCTTCCCCCACACTATAAAAAGAGTCCTCCTCACCTCCAAAACACAACATTTTTATCACATCAAACTCAACTAATCTCTGAAATTTTCAGTGGTCTGAGGCAGATTAACTGATGAAAAGTTTCGGTGTTTCTGAATCAGCTAGGGCAGTGAAATACATGGTAAAACTCCCATGGATTGGACTCAAATTCCTTCTTCTAATCAGTCTTCAAGGTAAGTCTTCCAATTGATTTATTTATGCTCTAATTTGTACTAGTTAGGGCAATGTGTTGGGCTGATTTGAGGTCTGTCCTTTTTACATTACAATCATCAGTCCTGAGGTCTGTTAGGACTTGGCTTGTGGCTTTATTTACTATGACATCTGCAACAAACTTAAGGTTGTCTTGTGGCTTAATTGAGGGCTTCTCATAGTGCGTTAATTGTTATTACACCTTTTCTTCTCGCTGGCGTCAATTAGATCCATATTCCTGCGACATTTGGACTGGAACAATTACGGACTGTCAGTAGGTTCTGAGAGAGAAGATTTTGCAATCTTCGATAAAATATTCAAGCCATATTGTGAGCAGACTCTTTATGAATTGTTTTTTTAAGGCATTCGTTCAAGGCCCTCCGTGGTTTGGAATTGAGTTGAGCTCCTAAGGTAACCTTCTTGCAGACTATGGAAACGGAATTCATTATTTAGTGACATATTCAATCTTCAAGACTGTGATACATTAGATCTGATATGTATGGATGGTGATTGACCCGACCTATAGATTCCATTGCCTGTGACTTGATACATTGACCTGCTTGACATTAAGACTCTATAATGACATGAACATGGCATACGATTGATTATGGACCTTATGACATTGTACAGAGACCTGTATTTTTCTTGAATTACTTCAGACCTGTGTCTACCTTAAAAATTCAGATTTGCATCTCCTTTTTGGGGTTGTGGTAATAGACTGATAGGGTACATATAACAGATCAACAACTAAAAGAAACAAGAACAAGCACACCACATGACACCATTATTTTTGGAGCAATGTCCCCGGAAAAACCCAATGCGGGAAAACTGGTGTAGAATCTGTAGATATCTGAGGGTTTTCTTATTAAGCAATATCAGAGGACAATCTGGGTGCCGAAACTGGCCTACCCAACAGAGAATTTCCTTAACATCTATAACTCACAGTTTGAAAAAAAACCTCTTGGCTGAAACCTCGGAAAACCCTTTCGGTAGCTCCTTAGCACAAAACTGCTCTGCAACCCCAACGTCTGCCCAAACTGGACTGTGTCAACCCCTCTCTGTCTCACGCTGGCCCTGTGTCAGCCTTTCTAGGCCCGTGTCAGACCCATGAGGGCCTGCGTCAGCTCTGGGAGCTTCTGCGTCAGCTGCGCTGGCCCCTCTGGTGCTCTGCACAACACTTGGCTGCCTCTGCGTGGCCCTATGTGAGCCCTTACTGGCTCTGCGTCACCCTTCTTCGCTGCTGCGCTGCTCTCCCGGCACAATCTCTGCCTTCTCTGTTTCTCTGTACTCAATGCCCCTCAGTTGCTCTCCCGATCACTGATTTTATCTCTCTTAGCAAATCCCACTCTAGAGAATAGAATGACTGATCATTTGGTGTACCTCTTCAAGTGACCCTCAAGCCTCCTCTTATACTTATCCTGTTGACATCTCAATGGTCGAGATTAAGTCCCTAATCAGTGGCTAAGATTAGATCTGGCTTGATCCATGTCTTTTGGACCATTCTAACACAGATTCATATTACACATTAATATTTTATTTTCCCTAAGTTTAGACTTAGGGACTCCATTAAAAATATTAATTATTTTAATATCTGCTGATTTGTTTAGAATTTGCCCAAACCCTTACTGGGTATTGGAGATCTCATGTGCTCCAACCTCTCCACCAATTTTCATGGCTAGAGCACATTTGATGCTACCCCAAATCAACACTCCCTTTTAGCGAGGATTGTGCTCTAGCAATACTCAATGAGTATTACTCTGATCATTCGACATCGGTACCTGTGCTGATGCTGGGCCTTCCTGCCCAACATCCTCTGCACTGCTGCCTCCTGTACTGCTACCCATGGTTCTGCCACTGCCACTGCTGCATCTGTACGACAGCTCCCTTTGTATTCGTGCTGCTGTTGGTCCTTTCTCCTAGCATTACATCTACACTGCACCTCTTCTCACCAAGCTGCATCGTGCTGCCCACTGTTGCACTGCAACTCAGTTACTGAGAAGTAAATCAATGATTTCCCAACTGACCTCCCTGTTGGGCTAGAAACACCCACTAATGCTGAAGCTCCCTCCGCTGTTGACAAGTGCTCCATCTCTGACCTCTGCGCTGCTACAACAACTCCCTGCATCTCGCACCGTTGCACACCTCCTTGTGCCTTCTTGCACTGGTGCAACACTCTTGTGCCTCTCGCACTGCTGCAGCCTGCTAGTCTCGCGTTGTCTCAGGACTCTTGCACTGTAGGTCTCTCTGCCGCTTCATCTACATCTGTCTCTACCCACTCATCCAGTCCTACTACTCCTCGTCGGGGGTCTCGTAGCAAGGTCTAATCCAAGAGGCTGGGTACCTCAAGGATCCTGCTCCTCATCGCCTATAGTCCGCCTGACTACAACTTGATGTCTCCCCACTTCCGCTCAAGTGGCATGTGTGCACTCATGGCACAGTCATCGTCTGTCAAAACTTCCTTCTCTGCCCGTGCTGGCGCTGCCTTAGTCTCGGAAGACTCTCCCTTACTCTTCTTCCTTGGGCACTAGGTCACATAATGACCCATCTCCCCACAGTGGAAACACTTGATCTTGGAGAGATCTTTCTTCTTCCGCTTCTCCTGCTTTCCCTTAGATGTTAGGGCCACATCGTCTTCCTCCTACTGAACTTTGATCCCTTTGCTGCTGTTACCTGTCTTCCACTGTCGTTTGATCTCTTCCTAGCGAAGGGCTACCCACATCTTGTCCCAAGGTAGGAGAGTCCCTTTGCCCAAGATACTCTAGACAAACACTTCCCAATCTTTTGAGACAACATTCAAGGGTGCCCTCACCATAAGCTCCTGATCCGTTGTTGCTCCTATACCAGTGAATTGGTCTTGCCAGTGAATTGGTCTTGGATCTCATTCAATCCTCCAAGGAAGGTGTCAATTGATTGACCCTTCATCATTTGATACGACCCCATCGAGTTCTCAAGCAACATTCTTCTCTGCACAAAAGTATGTTGGTACAGGTTCTTGAGAGCCTCCCACGTCTCAACTGCCGTTTCCTTCTCGGCTATATGTGGTACCAAATGATCCTTGATCTCGTCAAGGATAATGCACTTGGCCCTCGCCATCGCCTCTTCGTACTTGTCGTTATCATTTGGGTTGATTGGGATAGCTATAACCTTCAAGGGGAAGTTCTTGACACGATTCCTGTCAAGCATTGATAAGATTCTGGCCTTCCAGACTGCGAAGTTCGATGCTCTGTCCAGTCTATCCTGGTCTCTTACCCCATGTAGTGCCATGACGCTCCTTTACTTCCCTCCTGGAAGTTCTCTATTCGACTCCTCTGAGTCTCTACTTCCCGTTTGGAAGTTCTCTTTTGGAGTCCCTCTAAGTCTTGATTTGCCTCTTGGAAATCCTTTTGCTGCTTGTCGAGATGCCCCGTACTCTAATCGTCTTGTGCAACTGCACTGCTGATCCAGGTTCCTTGGCTAGAAACCCTCGACAACAACTCCTCTAGCCTTGCTCTGTCAGGTACTATTCTAACTACAATACCTCACTAGCTCCACTCTGCAATATTTCTGTAGCTTTCTAGACTCCAACAACTACTTCTCTGTGAACTGCATCAATCCCACTTTGCCTCATGTTGGCTCTGCGTCACCCTAGATGGGTTTGCGTCAGCCCTAGGATGCCCTGCGTCAGCCCTCTAGCCCTCTACACCAGTAATGCTGGCCTCTTTGTTAAATTGGCAACTAGGGCCAAACTCCATATGGGTCAGCTTATTTATGGCAGCTGATATTTTTATTGGATCCCTCTCGTCGAGAGGTGTAGGATTGATCCAAAGATCATCCGATTCCGATAAGTATTTATGGAGATATGAATTTATTTTGTTTATGTAATTATTATCAAGCCGACCAACACTTATGTAGGCTCTAGAAGCCCAACCGACGTGACTATTCATCTTCCACGTTTTAGTATAAATATAAGAGGATTGGATGTCATTTGGAGATAATTCTTGAGTGATCTCCTCCTCTCCACGTCTTGGGTTTTTGGAGGAGTGAGTCACCAAGAGTGATACGTTGGCCTTATGATGATGCCCTAACCGCAGGAGCCGCAGTAGTCACAGTGAGCCGCAGGAGCCGCAGTAACCGCAGGAGCCGCAGTAGTCACAGTGAGCCGCAGTGAGCCGCAGTGATCCGCAATCCTGTAGCAGCCTAAACGCAGTCTATACACAGCTAATTCGGAGGCCCTAATACGCTGCCTGTAGCAGCCTAAATGCAGTCTATACACAGCTAATTCGGAGGCCCTAATACGCTGCCTGTAGTAGCCTAAATGTAGTCTATACACAGCTAATTCAGAGGCCCTAATACGCTGCCTGTAGCAGCCTAAACGCAGTCTATACTCAGCTAATACGGAGGCCCTAATACACTGCCTGTAGCAGCCTAAACGCAGTCTACTCACAGCATATATATATACATAGATATATGCACAGCTTGAAGCACTTGTACACTGTTCACGCTGGAATGAAGACGCAGTCCACCCTTGGTATGACAGTCTTTGTATTACATGGATAAGATATGACTATATGCTGTTGTGGTATGCCTGTAGAATACCTGGTATAAGGATGACCACATCATGGATCTATTCTATAGATCACATGCCTATTTATAAGGAAAAGCTGTACCCAAGCTACTACAATCTAATAATCATTGTTGCAGTAATGATAAGGATATCAGAGATGGTCATCATGCTGTAGACCTCATTGCTGTCATAATAGAAATCTCTGTATATCAATGAGAGCAGTTAACTAGTCATTGAGTACACATTAGATGGGTGCAGATCCATGATGTTAAGATCAACTCAGTGATATTTGGGTACAGCGTATCATGATGAATGGGCAGCATGAAGATCATGAGCAGCATGTAGGATGCAGTGTGTTGGTGCTACACTGTAAGGTACAGCAAATGGACGAGATACAGAACGATGATAGGTGAAGGAGTCACCTTACGAAATGATCTATGCTAGATCTAGATAAGTCAAAGTATTGACTGCTGTTGTAAATGTACTCTCTCTCTCTTTCTCTGCTGAACTTTGAAGATAAAAGAAGATTTGATCAAAGGGTTTCCCCACACATTGTGGGGTTTGTCCCTGGC
>APFE030778575.1:92811-128345 GCA_000404065.3 Pinus taeda | reverse complement strand
GAGCCCAACCTATTGCGCTTCACAGAATGAATAAAACCATAATTGCTCCAATTCCTTTCTGCTGATGAAGAGCTTGCCACTTGTGAAAGAATACGAATGGCAAGGCTTTGCAAATGTACACCATTTGCTCCATGACAAATCCACCACCTAACTGGATTCATGGTGCTTCTCTCCTCCAAAGCTGATATATCTGCATAATCATCTATTCCTGCAGCAAACATGGCAAATTCCTCCTTTACCTCCCTATGTAGGTGAGAAGGAAACATTCTCATTACTGCTTTTTTCACCCCAGCAGCCACCTCTCTATCCTTATGGGGTGCCTTCCTCTTCCCATTGCTTTTAGCAATAAGCTCCTCATCATAAAATTTGGGGTTCAAAGCATGTGCTAAAGTGTGCAATGGTGTATTGAAATTGTTCCACCTGTCAACAATGATTTTCTTGATCAAACCAGCAAAATGATCATCAACAAACAGAAGTTGTGGAGACTCCTGCGAAATGATTTCCATAGTTTTCTCAACCATGGAAGCCATGCCATCATATACCTCTCCCAAGAAAGGTTGGTCAGTGTCAGCACTCCGGAGAAGCTCAAATGCAGGGGTTGTGAACTTTAGCAAGAAATCTACCTTGCTCCACCAATCCTCATCAAGGGACAATCTACGCACCATAGATCCCCGCTCTGAATCTGCTTGTCTCCACTCAATCCACAGTTGACTCACCACCATAGAAACTAATGCATGCTTAACCTCAACAAGGCGGCGCAACATCACGAAGTTTGAGGCATATCTTGTCTCAACAACTTTTAACAACTCCAATTTGGAGTACTCTCAAAATATGGCCTGAGACTGGTGGTGGTTGGTGATGAATTTGATAATCTCCCTTGCTTCCCCTGTGACTTCCTTTATCCAGGAAACTTTGTTGTCGATCTCCTCTAAGATCAGATTCGGATTATGGACAATGCATGGTGTCCAAAAGATGTGGTCATACCTCCCCTCAATAATTAAACCTGCAGCTTTGCAAACTGGTGCATTATCCGTGATAACTTGCACCACCCTGTTAGCCCCTATTTGTTCAATAGCTTTTATAATAACATCAGCAATGAACTGTGCATCTTTCACCTCTCCTGAGCAGTCTTTTGCCTTGATAAACATTGCTCCTTTGGGGGAAGTGGCAATGACATTTATCAATGGTTTGCGCCTCATATCTGTCCAACCATCTGAGACTATGGTAACCCCAGAGCTACTCCAGGAAGAACGAATTGGAGATAAAACGTCCTCCACAAGTTCCTTCTCATTTTTGAGAAGTTGGGTTCTGACTTTCTCATAGTTGGGCCCCTTGTACCCTTGAGGAGCTTTGTTAACTGCCCTTAACATATCTTGCCAGTAAGGAGAGCGAACAACATTGAATGGGATACCACATGCATAAATGCACCTGGCAACTCTGGAATCAGCTTCTCTTGCTTGCACATTCACCAATCTAGCAGTTCTGCTATCCTGAACTGATTGGGATGCCCCTGAGCCTCTGGTATGTTTGGGTGCTGCTTGTTCATGTTCTTGACTGTGACCACCTCTCCTCTTTCTTGCTTCAACTACAATCCTTGGCTCAATGTTAGATGTAGCCTGAGTATGCTCATCATGCCTCCTCTTAGTATCATCCGCCTCATCTTGCTCTCTTTGATATGCCCTCCTTACCAACGGATCTGTTGTTTTTGTGCAACCCAGAATCCCCTGTCCTCCTCCATGCAACATATGCGCCTTCACTCTTGGGTAGGAGCCCTTGTACGTATTATTGCAAAGAGTGCATCACCATTCCCATGAGCCGCCACCTCCACATTTTTGAAGCTTCGTCACATGCCTCCAAAGAGGATAATATTCAACCCTTGGGTTGGCCCTAGGGTTTGAAGTTGCAGCTGCACTTTGGCTGGAAGCCATTGCTGCAAAAATAAATTAAAAAAACAAATTTGTAAATAATAAATTTATAAAAAACGTTTTTCATATTTTTGGCTGTATAAACCCTAGATAAATTAAAGAAATAGTAAGAAAAAAACTAAGAAATGAATGTGGCTTACCGAAATTAATTATCTGTGGCTGAATCTACCCTAAAATGCCAGAAAAGAGGAGAAATATGGCTGTAGCTGAGCCAAATCTGCTGCAAAAATAAATTTAAAAAACAAATCTATAAGTAAAAAACGTTTTTCAGCAATTTAGCTGCATAAACCCTAGAAAAATTGAAGAAATAGTGAGAAAAAACTAACAAAATGAATGTGGCTTACCCAAATTAATTTTCTGTGGTTGAAACTACCCGGAAATGCCAGAAAAGAGAAGAGAAATATGGCTGTAGCTGAGCCAAATCTGCTGCTACAGAAATCTCTTGCTAAAATCTCCTTCTCTTGCTGCTGAAATCTCTTTCTCCCGCTGCTGAAATCTCCCTTGCTCAATGCTCAAAACACCAGCTATTGAAACAACTGCCAATCTCCAAGAGAAACTCCTTGCTGAATAGTGTGATGAGAGAATGAGAGGCACTGCTATTTTATAGCTTTAGAAATGGTTTCTAGAAGTGATTAGAAACCCTAAAACTAATTAAAAATTAATTAGCAAAAAAAAAAATTTAAAAAACAAGTGTTAATTTGCTGGAAATGGGGCCCGTACGGCGTGGAAACGCGTTTCCGTCCGTACGGGCGCGTTTCCATTTCGGGAAACGCGCCCGTACGGACGGAAACGCGTTTCCACGCCGTACGGTACGGGGAAACTCGTTTCCGTTTCGTTTCCGTACGGAAACGACCCCTAGACCCACGTTTCCTGCAACTTAAACCCAAACCCTTTCTGGGTATTGGAGATCTCATGTGCCCCAACTTCTCCACCAAATTTCGTGGCTAGAGCACATCTGATGCTATCCCAAATAAACAAGATCCATGTTGGCCAATGCCAACTCAACATTGTTGTCCAGACCCATATCATCAGGAAAGACATCCCACATCTTTGTCTTTCCCTTCAACCACTCTTCCCTTTGCCTATGAATAAGACAAAGGTTGACATGCACATACACCATTGTCTTTGCCCTCGACTGCTCAACCCTGCTTTTCTTAACACTATACAAATTCCCATATGTTCTCCAATTCCTCTCGCAACAAGAGGATGAAGTCACCTGAGAGAGGAGACTCATGGCTAACTGTTGTAGAGGAGGGCTTGTTGCCCCATGATTTGCCCACCAAGAATAGGGCTTCTTAGCCCCCCTGTCTTTAATCACATCATATTCTGCAAATCGACCAATGCCAGTGGAAAAATTTGCAAAGGCATCCTCCACCTCATCAAGTGATGCTTTATCCTGAAAAACCCGCCTGAATGCATATTTCCTCCCCTGTGAGATTTCACCATCCATGTGAGGAGGGAATCTGCAAGAAGGTCCACTCTTTAGCCACTTGTGGCTATAGTATTTCGGGTTCAATGAGTGAGCCAAACAATGTAAAGGTGTGCAATTCTTGTCCCATCTGCTGACAAGAATATCCTGTATAGTACCACAGAAGGCCTTTAGTGATGTCTCATATTCGGGGCACTCACTCTATAGAATAATTCTCCTCACAGACTCAATCATGGAATCCCATCCCTCATAAACCTCTACTAAGATGGGTTGGTCTGTATATGCAAATCGAAGCAAAGAAATTATAGGGTCCATGATCTGAGTAACTAGATCTACCCTCTCCCCCCAAGCATCATCTAGCATTGTGTCCTTCACTCTTTTAGAGGCGACTTGATCTGGCGTTCTCCAAAAAGACCAAAACTGTGAAATAACCATGGCCCCAAGAGTGGTTTTGACCTCCCTCAACCTCTTCAACATGATGAATGAAGAGGCAAACCGTGTATCCCCAATCTTCAACAATGATAGATTGTTGTACTCCTTGAGGATAGTGAGGGCATTTGTATGGTTTTGTACAGAGTTAGAGATATGTTGTGCATCCTCAATAATGTTACCAATACAAAGCACATCAGAAGCAATGGATTTCAGTGCTAAGTTCAATGAATGGACAATGCAAGGTGTCTGAAACACTTGTGGATATTTAGCTTCCACAACCATGCCAACAACCTTGCAAACAGGTGCATTATCTGTAATGATTTGCACACAAGAATCAACACTTACATCTTCAATAACTTTAATAAACAACTCACCCATATATTGTGCATCTTTGTATTCTCCAAGTGTATCCACTGCTTTCAAGAAAACTGGACCATTCAAGGAAGGCACCATGACGTTGATGAGTGGGTGTCATGTTGGATCTGCCCATCCATCAGAAACAATGCTAACCTTAGATGTTGGCCATGATACTTTACTAGGCTCAAGCCTTTTTTGCACCTCCTTTTTTGCCTTCGTCAACAATGTGGTTCTAAGCTTCTCTGAACCAGGAGGCACATACCATGATGGAGTCCCTTGAGTTAGAGCTCGACACATCTCAATAAATAGAGGTGAGCGTGCAACATTAAAGAATATGAAGTTCTGATAGAAAAAAAGGCAATGGTGAGATCAAGCTCTTCTCGTTTCTCCTTTTGAAAAATCTTATCCATTGGACCAAGTGAAATTGACTTTCTTTTTGCTGCTTGTCCCCACTAGAACTCTAAAATGGAAATTTGTTGTTGCCTTTCCTCAGAAATGGAAGGGGGTCATCATTCTTGGTTTTTTTATTATTTTTCAGCCACATTTGCCATACCAACAGTGAACTCTCTTTCCATTTCTTTCCTCTTTTGTAAAGGAACTTTTGTACAAGCTCCAACTCCACAACCTGGTAAAGTTACCAAATGGCCTTTCACATGGTAATATGTGCTTGTGAAAGTACTGTGGTAAAAGTTGCATCTCCAATTAACATTGCCTCCTCCCTTCACCTTGTTGCTTGGCCTATCCTCTCTTGTGACATATTTCCACATGGGATATTTCTCAATCTTACCTTTAGGAGGAAGTCTTCCTTCAACATTACTTGCAATAGAAGGAATAATCGTAGCAAACTTTGATGAAATTGGGGGAGGCGGGGCATCTCCAATGGGGACATTCTTCCCCTTCCTTTTCCCCTTACTTGCTGCCCTTGATTGAGTCATGAATACTATAAAAAGATAAACAAAACATGCACAAATTTGTAAAAGAAATGCATATACAAACTGATGTAATACAACTGCAAAAAAATAGAGAGGAAATGCACTTCCCTGTTGCTTGAATTTCCTTGAAAACGCTCTAAACAAAACATGCACAAATTTGTAAAAGAAATGCAAATACAAATTGATGTAATACAACGGCAAAAAAATAGAGAGGAAATGCACTTACCTATTGCTTGAATTTCCTTGAAAACGCTCCAAACTCCTCACAGAAAACCCACAACCCACCTGTTGCAAAAGAAATGAGTGGAAATGATGCGAAGGAAAGGGATTTCTGCCCTTTTATGGTTGCGCGGGTCCTATTTTGCCGGATTCGTGTCCGGAAATCATGTTGATTTGGGGTAGCATTGGATGTGCTCTAGCCGTGAAAATTGGTGGAGAGGTTAAGGCACATGTGATCTCCAATACCCAGAAAGGGTTTGTGCAGATTCTAAACAGTTTGGGAGAAAGGGTTTCTCTTGCATAATATTAAAATCCTCCCTTGCTGCACTGGTTTTCCCATATTGGGTTTTTCTAGGGACTGTTGTCCAAAATATCCGTGTCAATGTGTTGATTCTTGTGCATATGTTTGTTTCTATATTACGGTGTGATATCTGCAACAATGTTTATTTTAATGTTTACTGAAGTAATTTCATAAATAACTTATTGAGGAATAGGTAGGAAAAGTAAATCAGTTGCTGTAGTGATAGAATTTTCACATGGTATCAAAGCAAGTAATCAGAAACAGGAAGAGAAAATCAATTATGGGTCGAGACCACGATGCAGGGGCATCCACGTCAGAGGACTCACACAGATTTTCAGAAGATTGCACAAGAGAAAGAGACTTCGATTTTTCTATGTTGGGTTCTAGGTTGGAAGAAGAAGTGGCTTGTATGACTAGTTCAGCATCATCAAAAGTGTGGTATATAGACAATGGAGCTTCGTGGCATATGATGGGAATCAGGGAATGTTTCTCAGAATATCGAGAAGAGAAGATGAACTTTCATATCACCATGGGGAACAAGGCAAAGTGTACTCCAGTAGGGAAGGGTACCATAGTTTTTCAAACAGAATCAGGAGAACGGTTCCATGCTACAAGTGTGTTGCATGTACCAGGATTGGGGATGAACTTACTTTCTGTGTCGCAACTTCAAGGCAAGGGCTATGACGTCTCCTTTATTAAGGAGAAGGTATACATCAAACACCTGAGCTGGAAAAAGAAAGTGCAAATCGGGATGAAAAGTAATAGGTTGTATAGATTACAACTAGAATCACTAATGGCACTAATAGGCAGTCATGGAGACAAGGACTTGAATGAACTATGGCACCAAAGAATGGGTCACTTGCACCATGGAACTTTGAGAATTCTTAGGAGCACTGTAACAGGAGTTCTGGATCTGAGCACAGAAAGAGATGATCTATGCAGGGGATGCGCTCTAGGAAATTATGCCAAGGGAACATTTCATAGGGGAAAACACAGGGCCAAGAGTGTACTAGGATTGATACACTCAGATATCTGCGGACCTATGTCTGTCAAAGCTCTGTGTTGCTGAGTATTTCCTTACCTTCATTGATGACCACTCAAGGAAAACTTGGATTTATTTTTTGAAAACCAAGGACGAGGTTTTTTGTCCATTCAAGGAGTTCAAGGCTCTGGTGGAGAATCTGACTGGGAAGAAAATAAAAGTTTTTCACTCAGATAATGGTGGAGAGTATGTCGATAAGGACTTCACTAATTTTTGTGCTAAGGAGGGCATCAGAAGAGAGTAGATAACTCCATATAATTTGGACCAGAATGGTGTAACAGAAAGAAAGAACAAGACTATTGTAGAAGTAGCTAAGGCCATGATGTATGATTAGGATATGCCAAAATTCTTGTGGGCAGAAGCATGCAACACAACAATCTATGTTAAGAATAGGACTCCTCATCAGGTAGTGGGTAAGATTACTCCAGAGAAAGTCTTTATAGGGAAGACACCTGAAGTTAGTCCAGGATATTTGGGAGTCTAGCATATTGCTGCATACCCGAAGAAAAGAGGAAGAAGCTAGATTAGACTGTGGAAAAAGGATATCTGGTAGGATATGGCGAGAACTCTAAGGCATACAGAATCTATCTTCAAGGGAGTAGGAAGGTAGTAGTACGATGAGATGTAAAGTTCATGGAGGACAGGGCTTTCAGAAGATCTCGTGAGATGCCTTCCGAGGAGCAGTCGAAAGAGGAGCTGTTGGTTAAGCCTCTTCAACCAACACAAGTAAAGAATTCTTCCTTAGGACAAGAAGATTGTTAGGATGAGGAGGAGCGAACAGAAACACCTGCTGGCAAAGGAAGAACTAGCAAGGAACTTCGTCAAATTCTGCGAGATGCAGAGGACTTTGTCAGTGTGCCAAGAAACAATAAGAGGGATTGAAAACAACCAGATAGATATTAGACATTAGTAGCTCACGATGGAGAGCCTGCCAATTTCAGGGAGGCAGTTCAACATGAGGTTTGGCTAGATGCGATGGTAGAGGAATACAACTCCATAATGGTAAATGATGTCTGGGAGGTTTTGCCAAGACCTCATGATAGATTAGTGGTAGGTTCAAGATGGTTCTAAAAGATCAAATACGCTGCAAATACAAGGCCAAGTTTGTGGCTAAGGGGTGTGCTCAAAAGGAAGGGATTGACTATGAAGAGACCTTTGCCTCGGTAGCCAGGTATACATCTATTAGGACTGTGATAGCTCTTGCAGCCTAGATGGGATGGGAGATCCATCAGATGGATATCAAAATGACATTTTTGAATGTAGTAATAGAAGAGGAGGTATACATTGAACAATCAGAGGGCTTTGAAACTCATGAGAAGAAGTCTCATGTATGCAGATTGAAGAAAGCTTTGTATGGGCTGAAACAAGGACCAAGAGCATGGTATGGTCGAATAGATGGCTACTTGCAAAAGATGGGGTTTGTTGAGAGTGACGGGGATCCAAATCTCTACTATCTGGTTGTAGAGAACAAGCCGCTAATCTTAGTATTGTATGTGGATGATCTCTTTCTGACTGGATCATCCAGATTCATTGGGGACTGCAAGAAGAATCTAGCCACAAAATTCGATATGAGGGATTTGGGACGAATGCACTACCTCCTAGGGTTGGAAGTTTGGCAGCAGAAGGGAGAAATCTTCCTTGGGCAAGGGAGGTATGCTACAAAAATCCTGAAAAGATTCGGGATGGAGGACTGTAGACCTATGGCTATGCCAATGATCACCAACTGGAAGAAGATTGATGCATCAGAAGACAAGGATGTCGATCCCACCCTATACAGGCAGCTCATACGGTCCCTGATGTATTTGGTCAATACCAGGCTAGACATTTGCTACTTTGTCAACACCCTTTGTCAGTTCATGGTGGACTCGAAGAGGGCGCGTATTGGGCAGCAGCCAAACATGTTCTTAGGTATTTACAGGGAATAGTCGATTATGGACTCTTGTACGCCAGGAGTAAGGATATAAGATTGAGTGGATTTACTGATGCAGATTGCGCAGGAAGTTTAGTGGATTGGAAAAGTACCTCTAGGTACTGTTTCAACATTGAATTAGGAATGACCTCCTGGTGTAGTAGGAAACAGAAGTTCGTGGCTCTGATCTCATTTGAGGCAGAATATATGGCAGCTAGCACAGCTTCGTGTGAGGCCATATTAGAAACTGTTTGTGAACCTATTCAGAAGGAATATGGAGGCGACCGGGATCATGTGTGATAATCAGAGTTGCATCAAGCTCTATGAGAATCCAGTGTTTCATGATAGGTCGAAGCATATTGATATCCGGTGTCACTTTTTCAGGGACTGTGTCCAACGAGGAGCTGTTTAGTTGAGCTACACTCTTATATGAGAACAGGTGGCGGATATACTCACCAAGGCCCTTGGAAGGAAAATTTTTGACTACTTCAAGGAAAATATGGGGATGGTAAAGAACCCGTTTCAGTAGCAGAAATGGGAGTGATAACTGTAAGGATGCAGAGGGAGTTGCAGTGCGGATGCAGTGTTGGGAGAAAGGACCAGCAGCAACATGGATGTAGAGGGAGTTGTCGTACAAATGCAGTAGTGGCAGTAGCAGAGCCATGTGCAGCAGTACGAGATGCAGCAGTGCAGATGATGGGTAGCAGGCCTAGGATCGGCACAGGGGCCGATGTCAGATGATCAGGGTGATATTCAGTGAGGAGTATTATTAGAGAACAATCCTCGCTAAGGAGTGTTGATTTTGGGTAGCATCAGATGTGCTCTAGCCATGAAAATTGGTGGAGAGGCTAAGGCACATGAGATCTCTAATACCCGGAAAGGGTTTGGGCAAATTCTAAACAGTTTGGGAGATATTAAAATAATTAATGGAGTCCCTAAGTCTAAACTTAGGGAAAATAAAATATTAGTGTGTATTAATATAAAACTGTATTAGAATGGTCCAAAAGTCATGGATCAAGCCAAATCTAATCTTAGCCATTGATTAGGGACTTAATCTTGGCTGTTGATTTGTCAACGAGAAAAGTATAAGAGGAGGCTTGAGGGTCACTTGGAGAACATACTGAGGGAGACCAGTTAGTTCAATTTCTGGAGCAGGGTTAGCTGAGACATTGACCCAGTGGTCTGGTGAGCAGTCAAGAGGGCAGAAGCCGGAACAACCGGGAACGCTGACACAGAGGGCAGAAGCTGGAATTATTGGAACAACCGGGAAAGTTGACGCAGAGGGCAGAAGCTGGAAGTACTGGGAAAGCTGATGCAAAGGGCAGAAGCCGGAACTGCCAGGCACAGCCAGAACTGCCGGGAAAGCTAACGTAGAGGGCAGAAGAGGTGACACAGAAATAGCCGGGGTTAGCCAGTCTTGTGCTGGATTAGGCGGGTGAAGTGACGTAAAACTCACTCAGATTTTCCGCCAGTATTTTCTCTTTAAAAAATTGCGAGATGAGCATCCTAGATTTGTATTCAAATATTTCTCCTGAATAATAATAAAATCCTCCCTCGCTGCACCGGTTTTCCCACATTGGGTTTTTCCGGGGACTGTTGTCCAAAATATCTGTGTCAATGTGTTGATTCTTGTGCATATTTTTGTTTCTGTATTACGGTGTGATATTTACAACAATATTTATTTTAATGTTTACTGAAGTAATTTCATAAATAACTTATTGAGGAACAAGTAGGAAATGTAAATCAATTGTTGCAGTGATAGAGAATTTTCACAAATCGGGACATGATGTGTCCGATCGGGACACGATCCGGGTTCGATTGTGTCCCAATCAGACATGACGGGTCCCGATTTCCGGACACGATTTAGGTCGAATCATGTCCGATTGGACAAATTTGGACACGTAGCCCTATTAGAACGAATCCTCTTTCGGAGCTAAAGAAGCGTTCAATTTTGACCCGAGGGGGTTTTCCACCTAAAATTCTTTGTGCCCCGTGTTTTATCTTTCTGCATTTTTGTATGGTGTTGTCTACTGTTGATTATTTTTTATGATCATCTAAAGAAGAACAATAATAATAACTGAAGATTGACTAATGCTCTGAAAAAGATTAAAAGGTGCTAATTGCTAAGAAATATTGATTCACCCCCCTCAGTATTTCCAAGACCTTCATATTGCAATATCTGTTTCTGTAAAGCTTTTATCCTTGTGTTCTTTTCCAATTGTCGTGTGGTTGCCACACTGTTGTAAATTGTGGACCTTTACAGCAGACATGACACCATTTATTAGTATTTTTCAACTACACAAAACCATCACAAGATCAACTCTTTGGATTTTGAACAAAACTCTGGCTATATCTCATCAAAATTAATGTTAATCAGTCTATCTAATTATGCCTAAACTTTGGCCTTGGAGAGCTGAGAATTTCAACACTGTATAGCAGAAACTAATTGTCCTTTGAAGTCACCTTCATAAAAACAATGTAGGAGAGTGTTACGAGCGTACCCCTTCTGGTTAAAAGCAATGTTCATATGGACATACCAGTAAATCTAGATCACTGTGCTCAAAGAATGCCTCTAAACATCTCAATATTGACAAGTCTTATATACCATCTAATTAGTGACTATGCAATGGAGGTTGGGATACAAATTTCCAGTTTAATGTGTACCGAGGAGTTTCATTCTTCAAGCATCTATGGCGTTCTCTTTTATTCACAATTTTATGGTTATTTGTTTTTGTTGGTAGCAAGTGTGAGAACCATGTTTAAACCATTAAACAGTATTTTAAATAGCCAAGGTTTTTGTGGAGTCTATAAAATTATTGCACAGTTTAATTGCTTGCATTCTGATGACAATTCATGCTTGCATGCAATAACTCACCTAGCTTGTTTGTACCCTGGATGTTGACAAAATGTTTCCCAAATTGTATGTTACTATAAAAGTAAAACCAAACTCTTGTACGTGCAATGCAATAGCAATATGATACTTTTACTTAAGGAGGCACACATGCACCAAACAATGATAATGTGTGTTGCCTAATATCTCAAATAATGGTAGAAATTCCTTTTTGCCTAATAAAATGGACTGCTGCTTGCTTGTGTTTCTTAGGTGTGCATTGTAAACATAAAGCATATTTTCTGAATGTATTTAATTGAATTTATCTCACATCTTTACACCTATGTTTTTGCCAATCAGTCTTCGTTGTGCTCCTGTTTTGTTTTTGGAGTTAATATCTTACTTCTAACCGTTCGAGTATTATTTAGACATATGTATGAGAATTGCATATCTTCATTTTATATGTTTTCAGGGTGCTGTTTCGAGACTGGCAGCAAAGTTGAGGACAGACTCTTCAGAAATATGTGTTAGGGTGTTGCTAGGCCTTGGCATGCTATGTGGATCAAGGTATTCAACAGATGGAGTAAGTGTAGAAGTTTTGAACCATGGTTCTGTATTTCTAAATGAAGTCTTACTCGGTTTTGTGTACATGTAGTCAAGAAGCACAAGAGCAGCTTGCAGAAACAGATAGGGCTATTGGTACACTTTTGCACCTTATGAAGTAAGAACGTCCCTCTTGTGGCATGTGGGAGTTACATGCACTTATTCGTATGGCCTGGTCCCTATGTTTTTGATAAACCATTGAGATAATTGTGAATGATGGCTTTCAACCTCTTGTTTTGCAGGTCAAGTGATCTGGACATTAGGGGTATTGCACATGATCTTTTTGCGGCATTGTGCTCCAACAAAGAAGTCAAACCAAAGATAGAACACTTGTTGAGGAGCGATCGTGCTACTAAAGACATCTAGATCACATTCAGAGTCTTTGTTAAATCATATTTTAACATGAAATATGTCTTTAGAGTGTTCGAGGGCATTTCTACCAATGAATTATAAGTTTAGCTTCAAGTTTATAATCATGTCCTTCTGAGTTTATGAGTTGTTGGTTAATTGATTATATAAAAAAGTTGAGTCAAAGTGGTTCATATATTTAAGGTGGTGTATATGAGATAACAATCCATGCAATGGAAAGCTCTGCCTCCCTTGCTGCTATGTTCAACCTTGTTTAACAGTTTGCTTCTTTTATTTGTTCGTTTTCCTAATTTTGCATTCAAAATAACTTTCAAAATGATAGAAATAGAAATCTCAGAAAGTTCTTATTTTTTATGTTGACATGTATTGAATAACATCAAAAAAAATATTGTTTGTATTCATCTTTCCACACAAGAAGGCTTAGAATTTGCTGATATATAAGGTGGTCGAGTTCATTTTTTATGGTTTGGTTGTGGATGCTGCCCTTTAGCAAATGGGTTGGGAGAAATGATCGGGCATTGTATATTTTTACACTATTTGGTGGAGAACCAAGTCGGCGAAAAGAACACATCGTATTAAAGCCAGCAAAATCTACATTTTAAATAAGGCTAAATTTGATTGGGTTGCAAGCCTCCAAAAGAAAAGTGGTGGATGACCATGACTAGGAAGAGTTCAACAGTAGAGTCAACAATAACTTGCTAAGAAAAAGATGTCACCTTAAACTATAAATTGCCCATGATCACATTTTGGAAAAATTGGTTCATATCAATTCAATTTTTTGACAAGGAGTTGTCCTATTCTGCATTATGTTCTATAAAATTTTTACATTTAAATGTTTAAAATGCCCTTAGTGGGAATACAGCCATCAATACATGCACGATATTCATATTGGAAAGTTAACATATATACAAGGGTGCGATGTAGGAGATGTAGGAGCATTAAGGTTAACTAAATTTACGTTCATGTCTTTAATTGCACTTGAGTTTCAAAAATTCTTGAGGGTAATACTTCTTTATGATAATCATTTATGAGTCTAGATCCAGCTTAACTTCAGATCTATCAAGCACTAGGAGGGGTAAAAATACCATCTACAAACTTTTAATTATTTAGAAAGTATGAGGTTAGGATGGGTCTATGCTAGTTTGTTTATTTATTTTCTTAATATTTATATTAAGACTCTGATGTCAATTGTCTCTTACACAACTTTTCTACCTATAGCATGTATATACAACACCTATCTTTTCTTGGTGAAAAAATTGCCTTTTCTAGCACATTAAAGGTTTTCTTTGGCATTAACCATTTTTATCCTTTATCATCCATGCATTTTTTGTTTTTTGAATTTTTATTTATTTATTTATTTTCTAAATTGAATAGTTAACTCCGATTTGTTGAATTTTCATGATCTTCTAGATTAATAATTACTTCCAATGACTTACTAATCAATTATTCTTATATCACATTTGTCATTAAGCAATTATACATGGAAAATCTCAAAAAAAAAATGCAATAATGGCAGTAGAATCATAAAGAGACAAAATTTTACCTTGGGAAAAACCTTAACTAAGGAAAAACCCAACAATGTTTTCTTAGGAGAAATTCATCAATTTTACAAAATTAAAATTTTACTTTTTATAAGACAACCTCGGAACTCCTTGGGCTTAATTAGTCCTCCTCCCATGAACAGGCTTCTAGGGCTTGACCAACCCTTCTCCCATGAATATATTTCTCAAATTATCTTTTGGAATTCCCTTTTCTAATTCTTTGGCCTATCCACAAGCTTGAGGTAGCTCAGTCTCCCTTTGTCAATGTCTGAAGTTATTCAAATCTCTCAAGATTTGAGGCCTAGCCTCTTAATTGGATGTGGCCTACCTGGGTCCCTTCTTCTCTTGGAAATTGAGGCTCTTAGTCTGTTGTAGGGCTTCAACCCTCCACAAATACAAGAATGCGTAGACACACGAATCTTGGCCTTCTCTAACTAAACAAACTTCCTTTTCGCATGAGTGAACAAAGGTATTTGTAGATGATGATTCACATCTTGCGCATGTGTAAATAAGCCAAAAAATTATCTTTCTTCACATGAGCGAACATAAAAAGATATGATATGAATTGTTGATCAAATGAGGGAGGTTGAGGTGTATTTATAGTAGACTTGAGGAGGTCTATAATGGGGCCAACCTAACCTCTTGAAGGGACGGATTTATTTTGGAGCTAACTTTAGAAATTTTAAATTCAAATTTAATTTTCCTCCTTTTGGGCATGTTGTTGTTGTCTATCATATTCTTATAAGGATGCCAAGAAACTAGTTTTCACCACCTATGGTTTAAAAAATAATCAAATTGAGTAGGTGGCAAAGCTCAAGTTTAGGGCTAGATGGTACAATAGAAGCCTCAAACACCAAAGCCTAGATCTATAGAATACTTCACGGAGCAGGCATGGCATGGTAAGGAAGTAAATTAACGAAGGAACGACTTTTTAGTTAAAGGTCGAGCAGGTTTCAGGGTGGATCACCATCCATCTCCACACAACTGGCCCTTGGAAACACTTTGGGGGCATAACCTATGCGGTAAATAGACCAACACTACCACTTGGAGTTGAATAGTCAAATAGGCGGATCTGTCGATCCAACAACCCAGATTAATTCGACGTATCGTGACAACATCCCACCACCCACTCTTTCACCCACCGGAGGAAGGTTAGGAACACTCGCTATGTCACAATCGTGCCAACGTTGTTTTTCAAGCAAGCGATGAAGGTAAAGGTAAAACAGTGATTTCTTTCCCCCCCGCTCTCGTCCATGTCACTTGCCACCATCGAATTGTATTCCGCCACGTGTTCATGTTGATTTTGGGTAGCATCGGATGTGTTCTAGCTCTGAAATTTTGTGGAGGGGCTAGAATACATGAGATCTCCAAGACCCATAAATTGTTTGGAGAAATTCCATCCGGATTGTGAATTATTAAAATAATTAATATTTTTAATGGGGTTCCTAAGTCTAAACATAGAAAGACAAAAATATTAATGAGTGTTAATAAAAATATTGGTGAGAAGTTTCTAAGAGACAAAGATCAAGTTTGTTTTAACCTTAACTGTTGATTAGGGACTTAATCTTGACCATTGATTCATCAACAAGAAAAGTATAAAAGGAGGCTTGAGGGTCAATTGGAGATACACCAAGTTGATTAGTGACTTCGATTTTTTTTGGGGGCATGGTTTGCTGAGAAAATCGAACAAGTGATCTGAGTTACAGTGAGAGGGGTAGAAGCAGAGATTTGGATTGGAAAGGAGTTTTGAGCCAAAGAGTATGTGACAGAGAGGCAACAGTAGCATCAGAGAGGCAACATAGAGGCCTACGTAGCCCAAAAGGGGCTCACGCAGAGCTGATGCAAGCCAGGAGGGTCTCTTGCAGTGGTAGTGCAAAGTATTTGTCAGAAGTCCGAGATTTTGCTGGAGAAGCAAGGTTCTGAGCCAGGAGGGCTAAACAATAGTCTTCCTCCAGTAAATTGATCCAGTAGGAGGGGTGACGCATGTTGAAATTTCTAAGTCTGACACGTCAGAAATCCCTACTGCATTATTTGGTTTATTTTCTCCTTGTTCTTTTCATTAACAACTTATTTATAAATATAAACACCCAAAGTAAACACAAATGCAACCTTAACACATATACAGATCAACAACTGAAATAACTGAGACAATCACACAAGGGACACTGTTATTTTTGGACAATCGTCCCTGGAAAAACCCAATGCGGGAAAACCGGTGCAACATATATGAGGGTTTTATTATTATGTCGTTTCTTAATACAACTAGGGTGCCAGAAATGGTTCACTTAATAGAGAATGCCCTTGGCAGTAATACCTCTCCTCAGAGATAGATATTCCGGTTGATCAGTCATTGAATGAACGATCCCACAGCAACAATGGCATCTTCTTAGTTGGACAACAAAAGCTGCTCCAAGCTTCTCTACTACTCCGCGACACTCTATAGGGACTGCATCACCCTTCCCAGCTCGCCAGCACTCAGTGTGCTCTACAAAAAATCTCCCAGCACTGCCTCTTGGCCATGCGTCAACACTGCTAGCCACTGTGGAGCTCCCAGCTGCGTCTTTGTCAGCCTTCCCAGACTCTGCGTTGTCTCTCTGACACTATCTTTGCCTCTCTGTTATGTATTCTCAGCCTCATGCCGAACTGCCCCTCGCTGCAACAAATCACTGGTTTGATTCTCTCAGCGAACCCCGCTCTAGAAAATCAAATTGACTGATCAATATGGTGTATCTCCCATTGACTCTCAAGCCTTTTCTTATGCTTTTCCTGTTGAGTCTTCAACAACCGAGATTAAGTCCCTAATCAACGACTAAGATAAGATTTGGCTTTATCCATGTCATTTAGAACATTCTCACCCAGTTTTATATTAATACCCATTAATATTTTAATTTTCTTAAGTCTAGATTTAGGAACCCCATTAAAAATATTAATTATTTTAATATCTCTCCAACTGGGTCGAATTTCCCCAAACAATTTTTGGGTCCTGGAGATCTTATGTGCCTTAGCATCTCCACCAATTTTCATGGCTAGAGCACATCCGATGCTACCACAAATCAACACTCCCTCTTAGCGAGGAATGTGCTCTAGTAATGTTTCACCATGGAAACATTACACTGAGCCTTCACACCGGTACCTTACATCATCTGCATTGTTGCTTCTTGTACTTCTTTCTCCACCTTAGCTGGCGCTGCCTTGGAATCAGAAGCCTCTCCCTTGTTTTTCTTCCTGGGACACTAGGATACATAATGTCCTGGCTCCCCACAGTGGAGGCGCTTCACCTTGGAGATGCCCTTCTTCTTCCTCTTCCCTTGCTGTCCCATAGATGCTAGAGCCGCATCCTCCTCTTTCTTGATTCGACTTCCCTTGCCACTACTCCCTGCCATGGTCATCTGCTT
Organism: Pinus taeda; assembly: GCA_000404065.3. Taxonomy (NCBI): domain Eukaryota; kingdom Viridiplantae; phylum Streptophyta; class Pinopsida; order Pinales; family Pinaceae; genus Pinus; species Pinus taeda. The sequence continues at coordinate 111,061 of APFE030778575.1, read as the reverse complement.
GATCTCTTCTTGGCGAAGAGTTGCCCACATCTCCTCCCTTCCTAAAAGAGTAGCTCTGCCCAAAATACTTTAGACAAATGTCTCCCACTCCTCGGAGACTGCATTTAAGACAATCCTGATCATAAATTCTGGATCTGGTGTAGACCCCACAAAAGTAAGCTAGTCGCGAATCTCCTGCAACCTAAGAAGGAATGGATCTATCTGCTCTCCCTTCTGCACCCAATACGACTGCAACTGGTTTTCTAATAGCATTTTCCGCTGCACGGAAGTGCCCTAATACAAGGTCTTCAAAGTATCCCATATCTCCTTTGCTCTGTTCTTTTTAGCAATATGTGGTATGACACGATCTTTGACCCCGTCTAGGATCATGCACTTCGCCCTCGCCATTGCATCCTCATAATTCTCATTCTCAGCTGGGTCGATCGTGATAGCCATGGTTCTCAAGGAAAAGTCCTTGATGCGATGTTGATCCAGGATTGCTAAGATCTTGGCCTTTCAGATGACAAAGTTGGAAGCCCCGTCCATCTTGTCCTGATCCCTTAGTCCGTTCACTGCAATTTCAACTCATCTTTTGAACTCCCTCTGAGTTTCGACTTCCCTCCTAGAAATCTCCCTCTAAGTCCTGATTTCCCTCCTGGAATTCCTCTACCCAGCTGTCAAACCGCCCCTCTTCAATCCTCCTTGCAACTACAACCCAGAGCTGAATTTCTTGGCTAGAAATATGTCAAGGTAGTGATTCCCTCTACCTTGGTTCCATCTCCTTATTGTTTTGTTTTGATAGAAACAACACCCCACTAGCTTCTCAATCACAATCTGTCCATAGCTCCCCAAGCCCCAACTATTGAAGGAACTGAGCCTTTTAGGCTCTGCGCAATCCCGACAACGACAAAATTTGCTCCTTCTGGCCACAACATTGATCCTTCCTCGCTGAGAAAGATAATCGAGCACTACGTAGGTATGATCTACCCCTCTGCCTCTACGCTGACCCTCCTCCTGGCTCGAAATGATAACATAGGCCCTCTATGTCACTTCTACTCTAGAACATCGCTGTCTCTTGGGACAACTGCTATTGCTACAAATTCTCCAGATCACTGATGTGCCTTCAATACTCTTGTGATTTGCAATGCTCCAATTCCATGTTGAAATTTCTAAGTCTGACACGTCAAAATCCCTACTGCATTATCTGGTTTATTTTCTCCTACTTGTTCTTTTCATTAACAAGTTATTTATAAATATAGATACCAAAAATAAACACAAATGTAGCCTTAACACATATACAGAGGAACAATTGAAATAACTAAAACAATCCCACAAGGGACATTCTTATTTTTGGACAATCGTCCTCGGAAAAACCCAATGCAGGAAAACCGACGCCATAGATATGCAGGTTTATTATTATACAGTTCCTGAATATAACTAGGGTACTAGAAATGGCTCACCCAATAGAGAATGCCCTCAACAGTATTACCTCTCCTCGGAGACAGATATTCTAGCTGATTAGTCACCGGATGAACGATCCCACAGAAACAATGGCAGCTCCTTAGCTGGACAACGAAAATTGCTCCAGGTTTTTATACTGAGCTACGTCACTCTGCAAGGACTGCGTCACCCTTCCCAGCTCACCGACACTTAGTCTGCCCCACGAAAAATCTCCCAGTTCTGCCTCTTGGCCTTGTGTCAACTCTGGTAGCCTCTGTGTTAGCCTCTTGGCTATTTGTATCAACCCTCTAGCCCTCTGTGTCACCCGCGCTGGCCTTTTCATCCTCTGCATAACTCCCAATTGCCTCTGCATCAACCTTCCTAGGATTTGCGTTGTCTCTCTGGCACTATCTCTGCCTCTCTACTATGTATTCTCGGCCTCGTGCCAAACTGCCTCTCGCTGCAACAGAGCATTGGTTCGACTCTCTCAGTGAACCCTGCTCTAGAAAATCAAACTGATTGATCAATATGGTGCATCTCCAATCGACCCTCAAGCCTCCTCTTATACTTTTCCTGTTGAGCCTTCAACGACCGAGATTAAGTCTCTAATCAATGACTAAGATTAGATTTGGCTTGATCCATGTCATTTAGAACATTCTCACCCAGTTTTATATTAATACCCATTAATATTTTAATTTTCCTAAGTTTAGACTTAGGAACCACATTAAAAATATTAATTATTTTAATATCTCTTCAACCGGGTGGAATTTCCCCAAATAATTTTTGGGTCTTGGAGATCTTATGTGCCTTAGCCTCTCCAGAGTACATACGATGCTACCACAAATCAACAGTGCAGTCTTTTGAAGGCAAGACATTGGGCCACACAGTGGTTGCATAGGGACTTCACAGTATTTTTTGGAAGGAGCTAGATCGCTCATTGGATCAGTTGTGACTTAGGGAATGAGGTAGACCCTAGTATGTATTTCTTGTTGCCGAGATTTCTCTAAAAGGTTAGCCGATGTGAGAGGCAACCTATTGTATTCAGATTCTGCTTGCTTAATAATACAAACCCTTTATCTGCTACACAGGTTTTCTTGAATTGGGGTTTTCCAGGGACATGTTGTCCAAAAATAACGATATCCCTTGTGTGTTTGTCTCATCTATTGTTTCAGTTTATGATATGTATGTCAGTGTAGTCTGCGGTAGTGTTTTTCATAACTGTTTATAAATTAAATAACTTGTTGAATGTAATAACAAGTAGGAGATGCTAAACCAGTGATTGCAATAGGATTTCTGTTTGTAAAGATTTAGAAATTTTCATATGGTATCAAAGCATTGCAGATCATAAGATACTAAAGCCATCAACTAGGAGATCCAACAAATCAGCTGCGGAGAGGTAGTTCTCCCGGGCAATAGTGCAGTTCTAGAGCCAGAGAACACAGAGGAAGGGTGACGCAGTGCAAAAAATATGATGCAGAGGCTCACACAGTGGCTGCGTCAGCATTCTGAACCAAGAGAGGGTGACACAGTAGCTGGGAGGAGCCCATGCAGTGATTGTGTTAGATTTCCAGGCCAATGCAGAAGCAGAGGGGCAGATCAGGCTCACACAGAGCCACACTATCTTTCTGGACTAGAAAGGAGTGACGCAGTGGCCAGAAGGCGTTGATTTAGCTCACGTAGTGATTAGAGCCAGAGGAGCTCAGATTCTTTAGTTGTTAAGCCAATAGGAGCAGTGCAGATTCAATCTGACATGCTGGTGGGATGATGTTGCTGCTGGTGTAGAACAATGTCTATGGAGATGAAACCGAGGTAGAGGGAGTCACTGCCTTAACGGATTTCTTGCCAAAGAAATCTAGGTCTGGGTTGCTGGGCACCAACAAAGAAGATTTGGAGAAGGCCTGATTTGACATTATTTTGCGAGAGGATTTCCATGAAGGAAATCAAGACTCAGAGGGAGTTTAGAAGGAACTTGTTCCTTAGAGGATTTCTAGTGCCGAAGAAATTCAATCCTAGTCTTGCTGGGGTAGCACTGAGAGAGGGAGAAGAGAAATTGTTCTATACTTGTTTGAGTAGAGATGGTAGTTATTGGATGGAGCATCCAACTTTGTCATCTGGAAGGCCAGGATCTTGACAGTCTTGGACAAGAATCGCATCAAGGATTATGCCTTGAAATTGGTTGTTGTTCCGGTTGATGCTGATCCTCTCAAGAAATACGAGGAGACCCAAGCAAAGGCGAAGTGCATGATTTTGGACGGGGTCAAGGATCATGTGGTCCCACATATTGCTGAAAAGGACACAACAAGGGAGATGTGGGAGGCCTTGACCACTTTGTATGAGGGAACTTCCGTTCAATAAAAGATGTTGCTTGAGACCCAGCTGAGATAGTATCAGATGCAGAAGGGAGAAGAAATTGATCTCTTCCTTCTCAGGTTGCAATGGATTCAAGACCAACTGACTTTCGTGGGATCTACACCAGATCCTGAGTTCATGGTCAAGATTGCCTTGAATGCAGTCACTGGAGACTGGGAGACCTTTTTCCAGAGAATTTTGGGCAGGGCTTCTCTCCCCAGTTGGGAGGAGATGTGGGTAGCTCTTCAACAGGAAGAGATTAGGTGGTTAACCAAGGCAGGAAGTAGCAAAGAATGAGTTAGAGCCAAGGAGTCGGAGGATGTAGCTCTTGCATCATTGGGACAACAAGGGAAACAAAAGAGGAAGAAAAAGGATATAACCAAAGTCAGATGCTTCAGGTGTGGAGAACTGGGACATTTCGCCACATAGTGTCCTCAGAAGGAGGGCAAGGAAGAGAAGTCTGACTCGAAGGATGCTCCAGCAAAAGTTGATGGAGAAGGCGAGGATGACGATTGTGCCATGAGTGCTCATGCACCTCTAGAGAAGAGGTGGGGTGATATTGAGTTGTAGTTGGGAGGACTACACAAGCGGCAGGATCCTTGAGGTGCCCAAACTCTTGGGTCGCAATACGGCTACGGGGCCGTTAATGATAGTAGCAGATTGACGGGAGTCAGTTGGTGCGAGGGATGATGGAGCAACAGTGGCAGAGCTAGAGTGCCAGAGTCCGAAGCAGTGTAGTGGAAGTTGCAGCAGTGCAAGAGGCACAAAGCAGATTGCAGTAGTGCAATAGCAGCAGAGGGTCAACACAGATTAGCAATAGAGGTAGCTTCAGCATCATGAGGCATCCAAACTGACCAACATGTGAGCTTTTGGGTGTCTTTTCAGTTGTTTACTCCTCAGCAACTGAATTGCAGTGAAGCAGTTAGCAATCGCAGTGCTATGGGCAACATGATGCATCATATTGAGAGGGAGTTGCAGTATAGATGTAGTAGTGACAGTGGCAGTGTCATGGGCAGCAGTACAGGTTGCAATAATGCAGTGGATGAAGGGAAGTAGGCCAAGCATCAACAACACAGAGGACCGATGTCGTGGATTAGTGTGATGCTTCTATTGGAAGTATTGTTAGGGCACATTCTTCGTTAAGAGGGAGTGTTGATTTTGGGTAGCATCGAATGTGCTCTAGCTCCAAAATTTTGTGGAGGGGCTAGAATACATGAGATCTCCAAGACCCAAAAATCGTTTGGAGAAATTCCACCTGGCTTGTGAGTTACTACAATAATTAATATTTTTAATGGGGTTTGTAAATCTAAACTTAGGAAAAAAATATTAATGGGTATTAATAAAAATATGGGTGATAAGAAATGAGGATCAAGTTTGTTTTAATCTTAGCCATTGATTTGGGACTTAATATCGGTTGTTGATTCATCAAAGGGAAAAGTATAAGAGGAGGCTTGAGGGTCAGTTGGAGATACACCAAGTTGATCAATTAGTTTAGTTTTTCTGAGGCGTGGTTTGCTGAGAAAATTGAACAAGTGATCTGAGTTGCAGTGAGGGGTGGAAACAAAGATTTGGATCGAAAAGGAGTTCTGAGTCAAAGAGTATGTGGCAGAGAGGCAACAGTAGCATCAGAGAGGCAATGCAGAGATCTACGCAGTCCAGGAGGGGCTCACGCGGAGTTGACGCAAGCCAGGAAGGTCTCTTGTAGTCGCAGTGCATAGTATTTATTAGAAGTCCAAGATTTTGTTGGAGAAGCAAGTTTCTGAGCCGGGAGGGCTGAACAACAGTCTTCCTCCAACAAATAGATCCAGCAGGAGGGGTGATGCAGTCTTCTAAAGGCAAGACACTAACCCACGCAATGATTGCATAGGGACTTCATAGTGTCTGCCAGGAGGAGCTAGATCGACCATTGGATCAACTGTGACTTGGGGAAGGAGGTAAACCTCGTACGTATTTCTTGTTGCTGAATTTCTCTGAAAGGTTAGCTGGTGTGAGAGGCAACCTGTTATACTCAGATTCTGCGTGCTTAATAATACAAACCTTCTATCTGCTACACTGGTTTTCCCGCATTGGGTTTTTCTAAGGACATGTTGTCCAAAAATAACAGTGTCCCTTGTGTGTTTGTCTCACCTATTGTTTCAGTTTATGACCTATATGTCAGTGTAGTTTGCAGTAGTGTTTTTCATAACTATTTATAAATTCAATAACTTGTTGAATGTACTAACAATAGGATTTTTGTTTGTAAAGATTCATAAATGATCCAAGTTGCTCATTATGTAATGATAATGGTCATGATTAACAAAATTGTCCATTCAAAAGAGAAGATCTACAAAAGGATGAATCTACTATTGATAAATGTGACCTAGCCCTATGTGCTCATAGTGATGAAAACCAATGGTTCGTAGACAGTGGATGTTCAAGACACGTGAGGTGACTGAAAGAAATTTACCTCCTTAATCAAGAAAGATGGAAATGTGTTTTTTGGAAGTGGATTTGCCAAGATAGATGGAAAAGGAATTGTTGCTTTCATCAGCGGAAAAGGAAAAGCCCAAAATGCATTGTTGGTGGAAGGACTCAAACACAATCTTTTGAGTGTGAGCCAACTTTTTGATCAAGGACACAAGGTTGTCTTTAACATGAAAGCTTGTGAGATAAGGAGCTCCCCCTCAGGTGAACTTATAGCTAAAGGGATAAGAACACCAAATAATGTATACATTTTGAACAAAATTTAAGAAGATAAATGTTATGTAAGTCGAGTAGATGAAAGTTCGCTATGGCACAAATGATTGGGACATATAAGCTTTGATAACTTGATCAATATCAACAAAACAAATGCAGTAAGGGACATTCCAAAAATCATCAAGCTGGATCAAGTTGTCTATGGACCATGTCAACATGGAAAACAAACAAGAATCAATTTCAAGACTAAAGCGTTCTCTACATCAAAAGCTTTGGAGATCCTACATGTAGATTTATGTGGACCAACCAGAACTCCAACTCTACAAGGCAAAAGGTATTTTTCTTTATTTGTTAATGACTATACTAGAGTGATGTGGGCATACTTCATAAAATTCAAATCTAAAGCCTTTGAATGTTTCAAAAATTTTAAAGCTCTAGTAGAAATGAGAAAGAATCAAATATTAAATGCCTTAGAAGTGATAGATGAGGAGAATTTACTTCAAAATAATTTGATGAATTTTGTAAAGTACATGGAATCAAGAGAGAGATCTCTATTGCTAGAACTCCCAAACAAAATGTAGTAGAAAGAAGAAACCAAATTGTACAAGAGATGGCAAGAACAATTCTACTAGGAATTGATTTGCGGCCCAAGTTTTGGAAAGAAGTAGTTGGGACAATAGTTTATACCTTGAATAGAACTCAACTAAGACCAAATAACGACATGACACCATACGAACTATGGAAAGTGAGACTTGCTTCGGTAAAGTACTTTAGAATCTTTGGAAGCAAATGTTTTATGAAGATCAATGATGACTCACTAGAAAAATTTGATTCTCGAGTCGATGAAGGAATACTCCTTGGATATTCTACAAGAAGCAAAGCTTACAAATGCTGCAATAATTGACTACGAAAAGTAGTAGAATGCATTGATGTAAAAATTGACGAAGCTCTTCTAGAAAAAAAGAAATTGAATTCCATGAAGAAGATCTTATCCTTGAAGAATTCGAAGAAGAAAAGTCAACAAAAGAGGAAAAAATATCAAGAAAAACAAAAAGAACCATCTCAAACTCCTTCAAACTTGAAGTTCCTCCACAAACATCATCTGGAAGAGCATGTTATTGGAAATGTAGACAAGGGAAGACAAACACGAATAAGGATGACAAGGACACCAAGGAAAGATGATGTTGCTCTCTTATCTATGATAGAACCAAAAACTTTTACTCAAGCAAGAATCCTCATTGGGTGGAATCCATGGAAGAAGAAATGTCTCAAATCAAGAAGAATGAGACATGGGAGCTGGCACCTTGTCCAAAAGATAAAAATATAATTGGAATCAAGTGTGTGTTCAAAAGGAAAATGAATGAAGATGGACAAATCATCAAAAATAAGGCAAGACTCATTTGTAAAGGTTATTCACAAATTGAAGGAATCGATTTGAGGAAACCTTTGCACTGATAGCTTGTCTGGAAGATATAAGGATGTTTTTGGCATTTTCTTGCTCAAAAGGATTCAAATTCTACCAAATGGATGTAAAATCAACATTTCTGAATGGGGAACTCAAGGAAGAAGTCTACATGGAGCAACTAGACGAGTTTGATCTAACAAAAGGAAAAGACATTGTATGTAAGTTTGAAAAGGCATTTTATGGGTTGAAACAAGCTCCTAAAGCTTGGTACACAAGATTGGATCACTATCTACAACAACAAGGCTTTAAAAAGGGGGTGGCAAGAGATAATGTCTACATGAATATGGACAAGGATAAATTACTAGTCACTCTTGTATATGTTGATGATCTGATTTTTTCTAGCAATGATGATGAGATGAGGCATGAGTTTGCTCAAAATATGTCAAAAGAGTTCGAAATGTCGATGATTGGTGAGTTATCTTATTTCGTTGGACTACAAGCATCTCAAACCACAACAGGCATGTTCATATCTCAAGCAAAATATCTTAAAGACATGCTTAAAAGATATGGGATGGAAGAATGTGCACCTATGACCAAATACTGCAAATTGAGCAAAGATGATGAATCCCCTTCGGTAGATGCAACTCTTTACAGGTCAATAATTGGAGCTCTCCTATATTTACTGCTACAAGGCACAACATTATGGAAGCTGTAGGAATGGTGGCATTATAGGATTTTTGAGGTATAAAATGGGCCTCCTAAGGAACTTATAAAATAATTTGAAATAATTAAGTTTAGATTACATCATCAAACTTTAGAGGGAAAAAAGAAAAAAGTAATTTTCAACTCATATTATTAACTTATCTCCCTATGAGTTTACTCAAATTTCAAGTGACAACACTCATTGGATGTAGAATTTGATTCCTCATCCAAGGAGTACCCATGTTGCATACTTTCGATGGATTTTGCTACATGAAATGAGAAATACATTAAAAACATGATTGCAATCACATTTTTCCATGTATTTCTCATTTTTTCGTGTAGTAGGGTCCATGATAAGTATGCCGCATGGGTACTCCTTGGATAAGGAATTAAATGTTGCATCCAACAAGTACTCCTGCTCAAAATTTAAGTAAAACCTAAGGGAAATAAGTTGAAAATAAGAGTTGAAAAAGTAGTTTTATTATTTTATTATTTTTTAATCTTTTTACTTTTTTACTCCAAAAATTGTGAATCATCCTCCATGGTTGACATCATCATTTTGAATCCTATTGGTTCTTATAAAGTTTATTTTGGTTGTACATTTTTCTTAAGAGGTCCATTTTAGACATCAAAATTCCCCTAATGGAAGATTTCAATCAGCTCCTAAGCAATCCCATTTGTTGGCTGTGAAAAGAATTCTCAGATACTTGAAAGGAACTCTTGACTTTGGTCTTTGGTATCCCAAAAGCACAACCATTATAGTGACAACTTACACCGATGTTGATTGGGCTAGAAGCATGGACGATTGAAAAAGTAACAATGGAAATGCATTCTTCATGGGAGATTGTCTAGAATCTTGGCTGAACAAAAATAAATCATCTATATCTCTTTCCACCGCTGAAGCCAAATATATAGCTACTGCAGATTGTTGTAGACAGATACTATGGATGAAGGAAGCTTTGAAGGATGTCAACATAGAAACTAAATAGCCAATCACCATATATTGTGACAACACTAGTGCCATCAGTCTCTTAAAGAATCCAGTAATGCACTCAAAGACCAAACATATTCCAATCAAATATCACTTCCTCCATGAACATGTTGCTGAACAAAACATCAAGTTGGAATACATCAATACAAAAGAGAAAATTGCAGATATCTTTACAAAACCTCTTCCACGAGAATCATTTGAACACGTTCGCCAAAAGATGGGGGCTATTGCTCTTGCATCACATTAAATAGTCATCTTCACAGATGTAGGAGCAACATGTTAGGGGGAACAACATGACAAAGGAAACGATTTGATAGTGGGACTACTTAGGCACCCCATTTTTCATTGATGTCAAAGGGGGAGAGAATGGAAAAATGTTTCCATCAATGACAACGGGGGAGATTGTTGGTCAATAATTGTCATTGATGAAATATATATTGTTGAGCTCTCTTAGTAAATGTCACCATGAAGCTTTACATTTCCAAATGGCCTTACTCTCCATGAAGCCATTCTATCCTACCTCCAATTTTGCACTAATTAATGACTAGTCACATTAAAAAAAAAAAATCACTACCTTAGAGGTAATATCTCAGTATGATACCTATACCATCTTTTAGAGCATAACTTTGCCTTTATAATGAGCTCTTACTTGGCCCGAAACTCCAAATAGTTTGGGAGATATAAATTTTTTAAGATAAGGATATTATTCTAGACAGTGAGCTGACCTATATTGGCCTACTCATGTCAACCTATTTGTAGAGACACGTCCCTTCGTTCATCATAAACACTATATATTAGGCATACATATTCATTCTTCACTTACTAGTTCGATTATCCACACAGAGAAAACACAACGAGTTGAAGATTCACATCTCATGAATCTTATGGAAACTGCAAGTAATACATTTATCTTGGGTTGGTGGATTATATCTCTGATTGGGTCTAGGACTCTTACACTTTGGATTGGTACATAGTTACATGACATATTTTCGACCTTATTACAGTGACAAATTTCAGACTGTGGACTGTGACAACTATGGTGGAACAAAATTCAGATTGTGGACTGTGGTGCTTAGACTGTGGACTATGTGCTCACAAAACAACTTGGATAGGGAAGATTCACCTAAACAATAGCTTGGAATGTGTTCATCATTCATTACAGGACTGTCTCTCATCCCTCTTTATAGGACTATGGTTCTTATACACTAGATTTGAGTAGCTCTTCCTACATAGACTAGTGATCATATACTACAAACATAACTCGGATTTTTTTTAGATAAAGAATTGTATCTCAGACTGTGCAGTAAGGTTATCTTTCAAGATTCAGATTAAGTGACAGTTGACTATAAGGACAAGATTGTAGTGTCATTTAAATAGTGGCACAATGAACCTTCTTTTGGACAATGTGAAGCCCAATAATAAAAACAATGTAGTGAAGTGATCTTGGTATTGAAGTCAACATAAGATCGAACAGTGAAGTCAATGTCAATATAAGCAATTATGGAAGCATTTGTGCAATGCTGAATTATGTCAAGGACATTCAAGTAAGTACTACTCTCATTCCCTATTAAAAGAAGCAAACATGATTGGTGTCCTAGGGGTTGGTGGTCCTAAACGCAAGGTTGGAGCCTTGGATAAGAGAGGGTCAAAGCCCTAGAGGTTGGAGCCTCATAAAGTCCAAGTTGGTGCTTGGAAAAAATTCATCATTTGTTGTATTCAATCTTTTCTATATTTAATAAAATTATTATTATAGATTTCTCTGATTAAATTGTGAAGAATCTAACTGGTAAAAATAACAATTGAAAAGAAATGTCGATTCAACGCCCTCTTAGTATTTCCAACAGTTTCGATACTAATTTAAAATGGAGAAAGCAGACCCCAAGATCCCCAAAGCCCAAGAATTCAAACCCTCCTCCAATGTCGAACTGCTAATGGACACAAAGGCAAAAATTATGGACCCTCCTTGTGCTTACCATATGTTGGACCTCCGGTTCGACCTGTATGTTCACCATGTCAGAGGAGAAGACCCATTCCAAGTAGTTGACTCGGGTTTATACTATCAAATCACGCCCTTTGTGTTTTATTTCCCTAAGTTTATCTCTTGGTTAACTGTTGCATACATTGAAGAAAATAATTGTTTTGTCTCTTCCACTGGAGTCAAAATCCTATAGGTGACACCATAATTGATCTAAAAAGATCTGATTTACCCAAGGTCCCCTAAACCCCAACAATTCACATAAAACACTATGGTCTACAATTATACCACCCTCCTAGTTCCTGAGCAATACTCCTTTCTACAAATGGTCCCGGCCCCTGACTCGCAGTCCTTGCTATTGCTGATAGTTTCCCAATAACTATTTTTACAGAGTCTGTGTAGTCTAATATGTCTATAATTGCTCATCTTTTTGGGGATGATAATGCCAATATGGCCAATAAAGCCTCCCTAGGATTTTTGAGGGAGATGATGAAGTCTGACCACCTGTTTGACATACCTTCTTACTTGGCCGACTCCATAAAATTCCAATTATGTCATTTTTCTACCACCTCCTACTTTAGATAATGATTCTCTAATGTTTTATTTGTTTGTGTACACCCATGCAGATGAGTTTGAGTGCCTGGGCCTTAGTCTAATGGCTCCAAACAAGTAGAGGAATTTTGTTTTTGACCGGGATGCTACTGTTAGGAGGAGACCAGTTAATGATGACTATTCCCAATTCATATCTTCCTACATAGCCATTGCCTATAAAATTATTCACAATGTTTCCCCTCCAAGGATCCTCCCTCAACAAAAAGTAATCCTTCAACTCAGCAAGGACACCATGGTGGAAGACTGGTATCTGTTTGAGGATTACACAATGATTAGGGTTTATGGGTGTGAGCTTCCTCCTTACTGCTTGCCTATGTTCATGCCAATGAGGATATTCACCTTGGAATTCATTAGACATAGTACATGTTCAAGTTGGGTAAGATTTTAGGGCCTTTCATTGTCAACTCTAGACAAGCCTTCTTAGCAGCTGAGGAATTACTAAAACTAATGAATTTTGACATGGGGGATATTTGGCATTATGATCCTCATGGTGTCATTATAAAGAAAAGGAAAGCATAAAGGTTTCAACTTATGATCATGAATATAGGCCTAAGATTGAATGGAAGGCTAACCTTGAATCATGGCCTATTAGGATAGAGATGGAGATTGAGAGTCCAACAACAAAGGACAAGGCAGAAAAAATGACCATTGATGAAACAAGGGATGTGGAAATGGAAGATGTACACACCAGAAAAAAGGCCAAGACCCTAGAGATGAAAGAAGAAGAAATCAAGACTAGTCTGGTGGAGACAAACCCAAACCAACTAGGCTTCTAGGTGACTTTGGAAGACCCACTGCAAACTGATGCCTCATCATCTTCAGAGGTAGCCATTCTGAGTTCAGCAGGAAGTGAAACTATGACTGAGCCTGGTTGCCCTGATGGAAAAGAAATTGAATAAAGGAACAAGAAGATTACGTAAGAGATGCAGCAACAAATGACATCACATTCGGTCCCATACTAGACTAAACTTTTGGCTACTATGGACCTAGAGAGAAATCAAATGAAATTCTCACTGCATCACCCATTAGGACAATCATTACCATCAGGATCCCAATCCAAAGCTCTGGATGTGTCTTTGGACTTGACAAGCATCCCTCTACCTCATAAGATCAACTTCCACAACCAAGGGGAGATATGCTATACAGTGAGTTGAATCAGAATTCTATGACTATAAGAAAGGATGAAAATTTGTTGGAGAAGGTTGCAACTAGAGTGAAATAGGAAAGAGAAAACTCAAGAGATATACATATGTAGAATGAGAGCTTCAAGGAGTTGATTGTGAAGTTGGGAGTGAATCCAGAGGATAAAGTTGCATTTGAGGCCCTTCTCCAAAGCTCACAAGTAGAAGTCCAAGAGTTAAGACACAAGCTAAAGATTACAGTCAGTGAACATGTGAAGTCCAAGGAACTCACACAGGTGGAGGAAGAGAAATAAATCTTGGAAAAAGAAATGATAGAAATGAACAATGAGGTGGTGGCTCTTAAGCAACAGGTATCATCCTTCAACAAAAGATAGATATTCACATTTTTATAGTGCTGGTGCCTGAGAAACCTCAGAATCTCATAGAACAACTCACAAAGACCCTTACCAAGCTCCATCTCTCGGAAGGGGAACTCAAGAAGGTGTAGAAGGAATTAGACACTCCCCAGTGAGCCGTGGCACAAAAGGAAAAACAACTCAAGACTGCGAAGACCAATGCAAAACTAATCAAAAAGAACTTGCAGGCAACTAATCATGGGATTTTCAAACTTAAAGACAAAATGAATTGAAATGTGTCCCACTTACAAGCTAAACCACTGATCTGGGATGAGATAATAACAAAGATGAAGAACAAATGGTAACACATAACTTTGATGGATGAGCAAAGAGTTGTGATCAAAGATTATGTTTTCTTCATCCTAGTTGCCAAAGAAGAAGGTGAAAAGAATGCCCAGACTACCAAGAAATTTATCCAGTATGTAAATGAGAAGCCACTCAGTGACTTCAGGGCTATAAATGTGGTGGATAGGGTGTTTGCAATCATGGATACTTCCAAATTAATCCAGAAGGAGGAGTCTAGAGTCAAAGTTGAAGAATGCATGGAAGTAGTGTTGAAGGATGTGGCTACCTTCAAATCAGAGTTTGAGGAGAGAGTTCTTGCCAGGTTGCCCAGCTGTTGGGATTTCATGGGAGTGTTGACGCCATGGGAGCAATACAATGTTATGTTGGTAGAGGCCAAAAGAAAGGTTGATTCATCCCACGAGAAGACTATTACCTTGAAGGGTAAAATTGTGGTAAACTACTTGAGAAGAGATTTTCAACTTTGGGGTTGGTGAAGACCTTATTTCGACCCAGGTTGAACTATGCAGGGTTTACTCGTCTTAAAATTTCCCATCAATTGTTCTTTCATGCTCCTCTACCAAGTCCAACATTGTGGCAATGTTGTGATCAGTTCGTCAATCCTCCACAACTCTAGATCATCGATCCAACAACGTTGCCTCCCAGACCAACCTATCACAATTGAAGATATTGTTGATTGTGTCAATCATGACACTTTTCTATTCTATCTTTTATGTAAATGTTTTATTTTAAGAGAACCATTGCCAATTAGTTAGGATTCGGCTAGTACAATTGTGCCACTAAGCACTCTGATATCTTTTTTTTTATGATGATGCAGTGTAAAATCAAGAATTTTTTTTGTAAGGGGTGCTCTTACTCAAGCCCTATAAGAAAGAGTTATGACACAGAACCAAGGGTTTTGAAGATTAATGAAAGCTTTTGGAAGCTCAACAATTGTCAAAGAAACGTATGCTCTGTTGAAGATTAATGAAAGCTTTTGGAAGCTCAACAATTGTCAAAGAAATGTATGCTCTGTTGAAGATTATTGAAAGCTTTTGGTGATTCTGGCTCACATGTTACTGTAGTATGTATTTTCTTTTGTATTATTCCATATAACTTCACTCTTCTTCTCATATTACATGTAATCATAGTTGTTAGACATTTTTTTGTTAAATCACATATTCATTTATGTCATGTTGATTTAAGATGCCTGTGACTGATGAAACTTGACTTCCTTAATATGTGCTCAATGTAATCTAACATGTCATTTAATTGTTTCTTTCATATGTTTCACGCTAAAATCTAATGCACTGGATTCTTAACTAATCCCTGTGTATTTAGTTTCATTCCTTTATATTTCTTCTCTCCAATTCACTACAACGACTGATAAACTACATGTTCACGTGATGTTGGCTATCAAAGCTAGGCCTTAATCCTTCTATGAGTAGTGTCGTGCTTCTAGTCTTGTATTTCTCCTTTTAAAGTTGGTTATGAACCAATTTTGTCTTAAATGTGTTAAATATTGAGTGTAAACGAACAATCTCAGCAAATCCTGCATAAACTCATCAAGATGTCCTAGGCACTTGTCTCTCCTCAACCCAAGGGTTATCTCTAGGAGCCACAACATCTTCTCGCATCGTTGTTGGGGACGAATCAAAACATTTTCCCTGGGTACGACACTTGTACACCCTTTGGTTAGGTGAGAAGAAAGGGCTATGGGTTGAAGATCTCTCACCTTGGAGACTCCACTATTTGAATCTCATTTTGAGTATCATGGCTTTCAAAAGGCCTCACTCTCTCTGACACTTCATAATAGAGAAATCCTCCTGTGTTTGACCCTGAAAAGATTATATCCAGGAGGGTTTGGAAAGAAAGAACTCCTATCACTCTAGTTCCTGTGACATCTCTTCTTGAAGTGTCAAAATTCAACTCTAAAAAGGTTGAATAAATTGCTCTGAGTCTTCCTCCAAAGTCGTGGAATATTCTGAGGAACATTATGCACTGTTTGCCCATTTTCCTCAGGAGTCAAAATTGAAGAAGCTTCTGTCAGTTCACCTCCCTTCACCTTTCATACCTTCCCAGAACCTAAAGAAGTCAAAGACATTCTCATAAATAATCCAACACATAACATCAATAGCTTTCCAACTTAACTCCCTTTATCTATAACTCATATTACGCCTCAGCAAGGCCCTGTTTTAAATCTTCTACCACCACCTTTGTAGGCGGTTCCTGGTTTTCTCCTAAATAAATATGCCCCAATGGACTTGCAACAACCCTTAAATGGATTTACTGGAGAATATGATATCGCAACTTAATGGCACATAGAAACCTTCTGTGCATTTGCAGAAAATCTAAATGTAGAACACCTGGATGTGGTGTTAAGACTCTTTGTCCAATCCCTAGATCGGGAGGCAAGAAAATGGTTAAAAGCCATCCCAAATGCTTCAATCACTACTTGTGAGGAGATGGAAAACTCTTTTATGCAGAAGTGGGGGGATAAAAGGGACCATGGGTACATCCTCACTGAATTCAATGCAATGAAGAAAAAGTATAATGTTTCAAAATTTATAGAAAGGTTTAACAAATTATACAACAGCCTTCGTGTTGAAATTAAACCTCCACTAGATGTTGCCAAAGTGGTATTTGATGGCGCTTTTTAAACATAATTTGGGTTCACCCTTAGAGAAAGGAATTCTCGTACTTTAGGCCAAATTCAAATAAATGCTCTAGAAGTTGAAGAAAATTTCAACTCCACTAGGAAGTGGAAAGGGAAAACTAAGCATGGAGATAAGAGGAGGGGAAAAGAGGAAGCTAGTTCCTCAAACCATGGAAAGGAAACCCAAGAGCAGAAACTTGAGGAAATGAACAAACTTGTAAGAAATCTGTATAACAAGCTTATGAAACTCAAGTTGGAAAACAAAAACCCTCCTCGATAAAGTCAACCAACTTCTAACCAAAATTTCAACCCTCAATATAGGAGGCCACCCTTTCAGCTCTTGCAAAGGGAGAGAAAGGATCAATAGGACCATATTCATCCCCCTCTATATCTAGAGGATGATCCTAGAGAATGCTAAAGATACCATAGAGGTCCAAGAAAATTAGTTCTCTTCTCTCTTTGATGAGGAGTAGGGAATAGAAGCACATGAGGAAGAAGGGGATGACTTGGATGCCCCATTGGATGATGGTGAGATTGATAACTATTGTAGACAATTTTCTAACTTCATCTAGACTCAATTGCATAGAAAATATGACCTCAGGTCCTCTAGGAAAAGGTCTAGCATGCAATATCAAAATGAGGAACACCCTCACTCAAATCCTTCTAAGCCAATAGAGAAAGGAAAGAAACCTCTTGACCAAGTCCCACAAAAAGAGAGTAGTCCTCAGATCCTATTCCTCATAATCCTGAAGTCTCCAAATAGAGCAGTTCTCACCAAAAGTCAAGCCAGTCTGTAATGAGGAAAAATAACATGTTGATGTTGCAAAAAATGATAGGAGATCCTCTGCTTTCAGTCTTCAAAAAGATTTAGAAAAAGTCTGTTCCTTTGACTGAATTGTTGAAACAACCTAATTATAAAGCTCAAGTATCTTAGTTCATGAGTTCACCCACCACAACCCCTTTGCAAGATAGCTTGAACCTTCAAGAAGAAATACCCATGGTTGTGTTTGGACCTCATGTTGAGGAGAAAGACTCTTCCATTTCCCCTTTCTATGTTACATTGGTAGTTCATGATAACCCGCTGCATAACTGTATGCTTGACTCAAGAGCGTTTCATAACCTAATGCCATTCTCTATCATGGAGCAATTGGGGCTACAACTAACAAAACCATATAAATATTTTTACTCCTTTGATTCCAAGAGAGTAAAATTCCTAGGGATGATTAAAGACTTGGTCAATTTGGTTCAAATATTAGTGAAGAGTGTAGTAATGGATATTGTAGTTGTTAATATCCCTACAAGGTTTGGTATGCTTTTGTCTAGGTCACGGGGATCGAAAATCGGAGGATCCATCAAACTGGATTTGACACATGCTACCATTCCTGTGTTTTGTGGAGAAGAACGTCGATTGTATAGAGAATCTAGATTTGTGAAGATAGTTACTGTTAAATTGGCAACTAGGGCCAAACTCCATGTGGGTCGGCTTATTTATGGCAGCTGATATTTTTATTGGATCCCTCTCGTCGAGAGGTGTAGGATTGATCCAAAGATCATCCGATTCCGATAAGTATTTATGGAGATATGATTTATTTTGTTTATGTAATTATTATCAAGCCGACCAGCACTTATGTAGGCTCTAGAAGCCC